>JAAIXJ010001076.1:0-83303 GCA_013403705.1 Heliconius hermathena
TTTTTATTCATCTCCTTAAATACTGCCAAAATCCCAACACTATTACTCTTATTGTTTATAATGTGATCGTACCTACGATATAAATTATGATAATTTAAATCATCTAACTCGATCGAAAAGTTCTTAAAGAATAAAAAAAAACTAAAGAGGCTTTGCGCAATCCTAAAGTTATACAATGGAAAAATTACCATTTCTTTTAAGATTTGCATAGATTAGTGAGTCTCTAGAAATAAGAGTACCTACTTGAAAATTTAAATATTGGGCCCTATGTTATATACATATTTCGTTATTTAATGACGATTAAAACTATAAATGGATCAGATTATATTTGCACAATTAGATCTCTTTCTGATATACATTGCAGCGGTTTTGTATTTAATATTTTATTTTATTTTTGTTATTTTTAGTTTATTTATATTTTTTTTATTTTTGGCCTCACAATGTATTCCGCAAATAGAAGGGCAGGTACAGGGTACCTGGGGACCTATAGATAAGACTATCCTTTTCCCAATTTCCGCCTAATTCTGGAGGCATTGTGAACTGAGTGGCAGAACTCAACACCGCAACTTTGCGAATTTGCTTCGACACCAGAACGAAAATGAGAAAATATTAAATACTTCATTTCCTTCAATGGGAATGGAAGCCACAACCTTGTGCCCCCCAGTTAAGAGCTTCATTTAAAATTTTACGTATGGTAAATCATACCTGTCTTAATATTTTGCATTACCCTGATGCTTAAAATATATTTATAGTTATAATTTTTTGAGGCCGGTCGTGGCGCAGCGGCACGAGGTGTGGCTGCAAAACCGACTGGTTGTGGGTTCGATCCTCACTTGAGGAGATGAAATATTTACTTAAATTTATATTTCCATTTCTTCGCTCTGGTGTCGAGGTTAAGCGCGGCGTTGAGTTCTGCCACTCAACACGCAATGCCTCCAGATTTCGGCAGAAAGTGGGGAACGGAGTGTCTTAACACTAGGTTCCCTCTGCCTACCCTGCTGTGTGCGGGATACAGCGTGAAGCTAATTTAATTTTTTTAATTTATAATTTTTTAGGACTTTCTCGTATATACATATACGTATTACTGTGATTTTAATTGTATAAGTAGTAGTTATAAAATTAAAATCACAATAATTTGATTTTGATATGAACCAATATTTTTTTTTATTTTTATCACATTCATATTTCCATATGATATAGTCTCTCCAGATTTCGAATTCGTAATATTGTATTAAAATTCAAATAGTAATAGTATGAGAACATTTTTCAGCTTAAAGCTATAATAAAATAAACATAAACCTTTACTGACTTTATCTATTAATAAATAAACAATAATAAATGCTGCAACAAGAAATTTGCGTGAGCGTTTTCTTGGCAAATTTTTTTTTTTACAATTATTTTCTCGCTCGTTCTTGTTAGACCGTTGACTCTTGGCATACTGAGACATTTATGACTGTTGAAGCTACGGTTGTGGGTTCGATCTTCACGCGGGAAAATGCTTATATTGGAAATAAATATTATTGTTATTTTCCTATTCTGGTTAGGTTGTCTGGTAATTGTATTGAGTTCCACCAATTAACAAGTAATAGGCTAGCAACTAAAGAAGTATCAATAACATTAGGTTCCATCGGCTTGCTTTACTGCACAGGAAAAAACGTGAAGTTGTTTATTAGACAAAATACGTAATTCTGCCGCTCAAGACGCAATGCTTCTACAATTCAGCGGAAAATGGGGAACGGAAGTGTATGATTGGGGAACGGGATGTTTTGGCACTAGGCCCCCAGGTTCCCTCAGCATACTCTGCTATGTTAAGAGTACAGCGTGAAGCTAAAAAAATGTAAGATTATCGTTTCATTAAATACTTTTTTGGAAGAAAAAATATTATGAAATAATCACGTTCTTTTTTGTATATATCATCATAATATTTTATTAAAAATAATTTTAAAAAAATAACACATTTACTAGCAAATATATGTTATATTAATTATGTAATTAAATATGTTATGCTAATTATTATATTGTTATACTGATAATAAATATTACAACAATAACAATAGGAAAAAAAAATAAAAAAAATATATAATTACTGTAACAACGCCGGTGCATTATAATTGTCGAGCGACTGGTCTCATGCAGTTTCTCTGACAGGCCAATGGCCTGAGAGTGATTCATACTATACTGTCACGTATCAATGTCAATAAAAAAAATATGATTTGCATCCATTACACGTAAATAGTACGGTCTATTTACGATATAAATATTTATTAATATTATAAACGAATTTCACCTTTATAGGGTTTACATATAAATGTATTTTTTTTATTTATATGATCAAAAAAAAATCAAAATCAGCTTCACGCTGTATCCCGCACACTGCAGGGTAGGCAGAGGGAACCTAGTGTTAAGTAAGACACTCCGTTTATATGATATTTATTTATATGATATATATTATAAGCAAGCGGCTCTCGCGCGGCTTCGCCCGCTTGATTGTATAAATATTTATTTGATATTATTTAAGTGTATTTAGGGAAAATTGGTTGATTATTTATTATTTTGATTATATATACTGTTATATCTACACGGGAAAACGCGGTTTTGCTCGCATATATCCTGATCCCGCAGAAATTTCGGTATACAATTATAAGGCTTATTAAAATTGATTCAGCTTATTCGGAGATTAGCCCTTACACACATAAAGACATACAAACATTTTAAAATAGTTTGCTTATGTCTAATATCGTGTAAATGACTCTATGCACTTGAAAAATACGACTATTTCGAAATCACAGACATATACTTTAAATTTAAAAAAATTAAATTAGCTTCACGCTGTATCCCGCACACAGCAGGGTAGGCAGAGGGAACCTAGTGTTAAGACACTCCGTTCCCCACTTTCTGCCGAATTCTGGAGGCATTGCGTGTTGAGTGGCAGAACTCAACGCCGCGCTTAACCTCGACACCAGAGCGAAGAAATGGAAATATAAATTTAAGTAAATATTTCATCTCTTCGAGTGGGGATCGAACCCACAACTAATCGGTTTTGCAGTCACACTTCGTGCCGCTGCGCCACGACCGGCCTCATATACTTTAATCTTATTAATATGTAATAGAAGATCACACGTATATCAGTTACATTTTAATTTATTCTTACGTCAATTTAACTCTTAGTACGTTTTGTTTTACTTTTTTGTTTGTTTTAATTGATGTTTAATGTTTGACAGTTACGAACTGAGTGGTTTGGGAAATGGGAAAAGAAGAATGTTGTTTCTATTATTTTCCTTTTAATTTTTACGGTCCTTTTTCTCAATAGGAACCTTCTTTGAACTATGAAAAAAAAATATTTAGATTAATTATATGATGTTGATGATGATATGACATATACCTAGTATTAAAATGTTAATGTAAATATGTAAAAAATAAAGTTTAAATTATTACTTTTTTGACATAAAAAAAATTTGTGGAACTTTTAAGATTGGCTCGATATTAATTATATAGCTTACTGTTGTGTAGGTGTAAACTAAATCTTCTCTTATTTTACAAAAAAATAAATATAGGATTATACGAAAAATAATCTATTAAATCTCACAATTACACATTTCTTACCGCAAAACCGTAATCCGTAGAAAAAAACACTACACGCAAACGTGAAAATAAAAAAAAAATAATCACCTTTGTAATGGAATATCAAATCACTCGCCAAACTCTCTACGACGGTAACACTCTCACTTGAACGCAACGTTTTCGAAGTTTTTAAAGACTAAGAAAATATAATAAAAGATAAAAAATATCTTTTTATTCTACTATTTATATTATAGCTAAGACGCGTCAGCTGCACCGCCTCGAATGCGTTGAAGACTTCGTGCAGGCAGCTTATATTATTTCGTTACGCGCTCTGAATACGATAGGTAGGGTTTATATTTTAAGATTTTAGACGCAAATATGATTTTGTGTATATTATTATTACATATGAAGATTTCAATTAATCTTTATAAAGTAAATATAATATTTTAGAGTAGGTAACCAAATTCCTATAATAATACACTCTATTTTAATATAGCCACTAGAATAAGTATCAAGATAATAAGTGGTTAAAATGCAGAAAAAATATTAAGTTATTAAAAAAAAAAACTTTAATAAGTAAAACCCGACTAAAGATAATCATGCTCTAAAAAGTATAAAACAATATAATATTCTCACTTGAAATTCTTACGTACAAAGACATAATACCTATAATACATTTTTAATGCATACGGCATTGTGATTTTCAGAAGACAGCCGTGGTCGCGTACCACTTTCACTTACATGTACTTTCAGGTACCTGGAGGTATCTGTCTTAATTCAAACAGGCCCTCCTGTTAGATCCTGAAGATATCAGATTATGTATGATATTGTTATTGGAAACGTTTTTTATAATATACTTATAACATGTTCACCAATAGTCCTTAACCAAATTCGTATATTGAGTAGATTTTCAGGAAAAATATGCTTAGCTCACATATACGAAACGCAATTTTAGAAACTATTCCCAATTATCGGGTCCATTCAAGCGAGAAAATGGTAACAAAAATATATATTTTGAAATGGGCAAATTTAAGGTCGCACTTAACCTTAAATTTGACACCAAACAGAAGATAAATATGAAAATGATTTTTCTTTACTTTACAATTTTTGTCCTCTAAAGAACACCACAATCAATTAAATATGACGTCATATACCCTATAACCAGCGGATAATTGAGTCTTCCAATGATACCCCTTTTGTCAGATTATGATAATTATTTTAGAAGCTACAAGGAAACAAAAGAACATACATATAATACATATATATATGGATCGAAATCATAACCCTCCTTTTTGTTTTGGTGTAGTCGGGTAAAAAGTAATTAAAAATAACACGTTAAACACTGTTTTACAAAAAAAAGAATTCGTGTTTTAAATGCTTAGCCAACTGAAACTACGGTAGCTAAAGTTAATTATGAAGTTGTATATTTTTAAACTATAACATGTAATCCAATATTAATGAGATTTAATTATCTCTATATATAATAAAACAGTAAAAATATTTTTTCTGTACATTTAGTAATTTTGACTGAAATGAATAGAGGGATACTTAAAAAGAATAGTAGAAAGCAAAAATATTTTATTTGAATTTCTTGTCTGTCTGTCTGTCTGCCTGTACGTATGACCATGTACATCTCCGAAAGTACTGAATCGATTTTCTTAAAACTTTCACCAATTGTTTTATTTTAACTCAGAATAGCATTTAAAATTTGTTTCATCAAGATCGGTAAATTAAAAAAAGTTATCGTCATTTCAATGAGCTCAAGGCATTAGTTCGCCTGCGAAAATTATATAGCAATCTATATCTATACTTATAATAAATGTATAATTGTTATATACTAATAAATTTATATTTTACAACTGTATAGTATGTATTTAGTAAAACGTCGTTTTCGATAAATATAATTATATATTAAATGAGATTTAACATAAAACGGGATTTTTTAACTGTCCGAACATTACAGTTTAACTTTAAGCCCAATAGATGGCGCTGTGCATAAAGCATCATTTTCTGAATCGCGCTGGTAAGATTTTTGGCTAAAGAATAACATTCGAAACGTCTTGATTATATGACGGGATCCCGATGATCCAATCACTGCTGCCAACGCCCAATACATTGGGAGGATTCACTCCTCAGTCCCACGTTCCACTCTCCGCCGCCGCAAGAGGCGGCAAGGCCAGTCTTATTTAACGGCACGCCCGCGCCTCGGCGCGGCGGGGCCCAACGGTCGAAACCCCCCATGATTAGCGTACGCGGGGCATTCCCCCGCGATCGCCAACACTTCACGAGCGTCCATCAAAGCTCGTAATTTTTATCTTCAGGGGCGAGCTACACTCGCCCCTCCCAGCCCGGTGACCCTGTCAAGACCATTCCAGGTCAACAGCATTAAAGTCCATTCGAAAACGAAAAAAAAGATTATATGACTGTTGATAAAAATATATATATTTTAAAGCACTATTATTTATAGAACAAACAATAAAGTAAACAAAATTGAATTGTTGGTGAAGGTTACCTTCATAAATCATAACAGTTAAGTTTAAGTCGTAATTAATTCAAGACAGATAAAGGAGGCCAATCGTGACGCAGGGTCACAAAGTGTGACTGTAAAACCGACTGGTTGTGGGTTCGATCACCACTCGAGGGGAATTATTTACTTAAATTTATATTTCCATTTCTTCGCTCTGGTGGTGAGGCAAAGCGCGGCGTTGAGTTCTGCCACTCAACACGCAATGCCTCCAGAATCCGGGAGGAAGTGGGGAACGGAATATCTTAACACTAGGTTCCCTCTGCCTACTCTGCTGTGTGCGGGATACACCGTGAAGCTGATAAAAAAAGAGTGTGTAATACCTCTATAGATATATTGTTTTAAATGTACGGTAAAACCGACTGGTTGTGAGTTCGATCCCCACTTGAGGAGAGGAAATATTTTCTTAAATGTGAAAATGTGAAACTATCATATATTAACTCTAGATACGATTTTATTATTTGTCTGATCAATACCCCCAGATTGATGAGAAGATTGGTGTGATCTGGTAGCTAGGACTTACCGAATTAATTTTTAGCTTTTAGTAAATTACCTACATTATTATTATTATTGTATTATAATAAAACCGTTTTACATAAAAATATTTTTTTATTCAATTTATTTTATTATCTATAAACATAGACATCTATATAACAATTAACTTTTAGTTTCACACATACGCGTTTGTTACCATAGACATGGCAGAGTAGGCAGTAAGACTAGAGTTAAGACACTCCATTTTCCAATAAATTTTCGAAACATTGCTTGTTATGTAGCGAACATAAATATTTAAAACTGCCTCTAAGTATATGTATAATATATTTATACATATAAAATCTTTTAACCCAAATTTAGAATTGATGCAGATTTTTTGGTTTGACTGAGGTCTCAAGTCAAATCCTAGGTTTGACTATAAAATACATCGTAATTATTGAGGCCAGTCAAGGTGCAGGAGCACAAAGTGTGATTGTAAATGCGACAGGCTGTGGGTACGCATACCGGAGAAAATGAAATATTTATTGTTTTCATTTCTTCGCTCCTCGTGAAGGAGCAAAGAAAGAAACGGAGTGTCTTAACACTTGTTTCCATCTGGCTACCCTGGTGTGCGGGAAACAGGGTAATTTTCAAAGCTTTTTTTATCATGTAAAAAGTTTGCAAGCATTTAAAGCAAACATATTTCACCTACTTGCTATGGATAATTAACAAATTCCGCAACATAAATTAGATTAGACGGGTGTTCATTAAAATTCGGTTCATTATGAGAATTCGTTTTAATTACACAAAATTTTATACTTTCTCGTGAATTACTGTACATTAATTTCTGGTAGGTAGTAGTAGTTGATGTCAATCTTTGTAGCGTTTTAATCGTTTCTAAAGATCCAATACTAAAAGCATTTGGTATTAATAATAATAGTTTTTTTTTCTTATCTAAAATACCAAAATAGACAGATTAAGATCCTTTGATAACTTTCGAACTGAATTTGAAAAAAAAAACACTTTTTTTTCATGTAAGGAGATTTAAGTCTTGTCGAACACGCTTTCAGTTAGATGTACTGCGCCTCGGTCATTTAAATATAATATCAAGTTCACGTTAACGCAAATAGCAGGGCAGGTAGAAGGAATGTAACATTAAGGCACTCCGTTCCCCACTTTCTGTCAAATTTCCCACTTTCTGTAGCGGGACTTAACGCCGCTGCCTTGTTGCCAGAGCGACAAAATGAAAATATGAAATATTTAATTTCCCCGAGTGGGAATCGAAAGCACACCGTCGCATTTTCCGCCACATGCTAGTGCCACAGCGCCACGACGGCAAATAAAAAATAAAAAAAAATAAAATAATAATAATATAATAATAATATAATTGCATAATTTTTTTATGAGGTGTACTTAATTATGTACTTGCTTATTTTTTTAATAAGTATAATAAACTTGGTTCAAAGATCAAATCTCTTTGTTTATATTTATTGAATATTATAATTAATTTTTTTGTTATGTTTTAAGTGTCGAGTACGGAGTTATACGAGATCGTTGACATTTACCTTTTGATTATTATTTTGTATGAAGTAAATCATTGTAGTTGGCCTATTAAAATAATTTTAAAGATTACAGATAATAAAAAAAATATTTCTCTTAGCTAAGTTAAATAATTTATTTTAGTTTAAAAAATCAAGAACACGCTGAGGGTTCATTTAATTCCATTGGCAGGACTTCGTTACAAGGAGTTTTATCATAATATTATGTCTATACGAATCTAAAGAGCCCAAACTCTTCTCTTTAATTATAAGTATCACAAAGTTTCTTCTATAACCTTTCTCGCTCTGGTAATAAGGCAAAAGTTTCTCGGCGTTGAGTTCCTCCACTTAACCCGCAATGGCTCGATTTTGGCGGAACGTAGAGAACGGAGTGTCTTGACACCACTTTTCCAGTTCCCTCTGCCTTCCCTGCTGTGTGGCATACAACGTCAAGTAAAAAAATAGTACTATAAAGCTGCATAGCTATCGAGGGGCCGATAGCTGTTTAAACCGACAAGTCCTTGAGTCCAGATCGGCAATCATCACGTAGGGCGCTCTCCAGCTCGATAGACCGACGACCTGAAGTAAGTAGGTTTTGTAAAATGTAGCAGTCGGTCTCAACCGCTATGTGGTCACGTTGTGTCCAAGAGTCTAGTTAGTATATTTGAAAAAATTTGAACTGTTTGAAATTTTCAATACACCATAGTACCTCACAATAAACGCTTCATATTTTTAGTAGTTTACATCTGAAAAGCTTGGACGCAATTTCCTCTTACTTACAAATATACGAGTACACCACTGGAATACATAAAATCTTACAAGTGTATATAGTATAATACTTACATACTTTAATGTCCGAAATTTATGTCAGAATTTAAATAAATAAATAAATCAGCTTCACGCCGTATCCCGCACACAGCAGGGTAGCCAGAGGGAACCTAGTGTTAAAATACTCCGTTCCCCACTTTCTGCCGAATTCTGGAGGCATTTCGTGTTGAGTGGCAGAACTCAACGCCGTGCTTTGCCTCGACACCAGAGCGAGGAAATGGAAATATAAATTTAAGTAAATATTTCATCTCTTCGAGTGGGGTCGAACCCACAACCAGTCGGTTTTACAGTCGCACTTTGTGCCGCTGCGCCACGACTGGCCTCATAATTTCTTATTTCTTTAATTAGTACTAGCGTCCCGATCGCGGCTTCGCCAGCGAAATCATGAAAGTATTCGTATTTTTATTTGTATATCTGTAGTGTACTTACAAAGACTATTAATATGAAAGTTTTAGTACCTTGGGTTACATTATCGTAACTTCTTTTGGAAATAAAAAAAGTATAATTTAAGACACTTTACATTAAGACACCGTCCTCCACTTTCCAGAAAAGAGAATTAAGTATTAAGTTAATGACGTAACTCAACGCCACGCGAAATATAAATTTAAATAAATATTTCAATTTCTCCCACTTCAGACAATCTGTCATGCTTACTGTCACACGCTCGCATAGTATTGTTTGCTGATGACACTTCATTGATTTTCAAAATAAAAAGACGACAAATCGTATATGACGATGTAAACAATGCTCTCTCGAAAGTAGTACATTGGTTCAGCGTTAATAACTTACTATTGAATAGTAAAAAAACTAAATGTATTATTTTTAGAACACCCAACACGAAAGTTGTTAAAGCCGATGTACTCTTGAATGGTGAACCCTCTACGGGTTCACCTTCCTGTCGATTCTACGGTATTTCTCGGTATCACCATAGACTCCAAATTACAGTGGGGACCCTATATTGATGGATTGGCGAATAGACTTAGCTCTGCAGCTTTCGCGGTCAAAAAAATTAGATCATTAACTGACGTAGAAACGGCTCGACTTGTTTACTTCAGTTACTTCCATAGTATTATGTCCTATGGGATTTTACTTTGGGGTAATGCAGGCGGTATTCAAACAATATTTGTCCTGCAGAAGTGAGCTATTCGTGCAATCTATATCTTAGGTCCTAAAGACTCCTTAAGGCAAAAATTTAAAAAAAATAATATATTGACAGTTGTATCGCAATATATTTTTGAAAATGTTATGTATGTTAAGAAAAACATTAATAATTTTACCAAAATTGGTGATTTTCATAATATTAACACTAGAAATAGGCATAATCTTGGTGCACCTGTAACTCGGTTGCATCGAATTCGTAATTCTTTTATGGGACAATGTGTACGGTTTTACAACAGGATCCCAGAAAACGTCAGAGAATTTTCTATATCACGATTTAAAAAAAAATGTGAAAAGACGTTTGTGTGTTAAAGGTTATTACCAAATTAATAATTTTGTAAATGATAATACGCCTTGGGAATGAAATGCTCGCTCCAGTCTGTTTCAAAGGTATCATTGTCACAGATAATTAAATATGTATTTGTTTAAAATTGATTTTAAAAAATAGGTCCCGCTGAGTTTCTTGCGCCGGTTCTTCTCAGGTCTGAGGCATTAACTTTAGTGAACTGGTGGTAAATTTAACGTTCAAAAAATGAAGCATGTAACTTCTTATTTTGAATAAAATTATTTGAATTTGAATACTAGAATAAAACAAAAGATAATACTTAACTATTACCTAACCAAATTTTTTTTTTGAAAATGAAATATCTAACTAATCTACTACCCAAATAAGAGAAGATCAAACAAAAATATCAATAAACAATAAATAGCAAATAATCATCAGTATATCTCTAAAATATATGAAAAATGACAAAACCGTCAACGTCGTCTACCCGCTGTGATCGGTCATTCCATGACCAACGCGCCCCCACCGCCAACGCGCATTCCTATGATATCATCTAAAGTAATTATTTTGATAAGAATGAATACCAAATTATAGAAAATACATTAACAATAACCCGAAAAAATTAAATTAAATATATTAAAACGGCTACTGTGGCTCAACCTTCAGAGATAACTACCATTACTGAAATTGAATTGAAATTCTCAAATATTGTCTTTAGATGTCTCCTAAGGCTGAGTTAGCACACCCCATGTAAGCGTTTAGGAAGCTCATTTTGGGCGAAATTTTCTTAAAACAACAAAATTTTCTTAAAACGCTTGCTTGCGACGGTTGTAAATAGAATGGAAGAATAAATTGCATGTCAAATTGAAAAATATTTTAATATATTAGTATATATCGAGAAAAATATGTTACAAATAAGATAAAAAAGTAACCCTTGTCCATCGCAATATCCTCAAGTATCTCTATATGAAATTTTATCACAATCGGATCAGCGGTTTAGCTCTGATTGCGTCACAGACATATAGACATAGTTACAATATAATATTATTATGGATACTTCAGGCTTTTACTTTTTATTTCCAACATATCTGAGCTTTATTGTACGCTACGTTTGGTAACAGTGGTATTTGAAGGTGACTACAAAATACACAGATTTTGTGGAGATCGTAATCGAGAAAGATATATTTTTTCAGATTGAAATTATTAAATTCGTAAAATCTTTTGAATGGAATGTCCAGTTTATAGAACTTAAAGAGTAAACCGGAGAAATTAAAAGAACCTCGAATACTTTTTAAATTTTATTTAGATAAGGATTAATATAAAGGTATGGATAACATTTTTTTGTTCCATCTTCAACAGTTTCTGCAGCCCATGCGATGGAATACATTTTATCCCTACTTTTTTATACACCTTGTGTTTTTTACCATTATTTATTTTTTTTGTAGCAATATATTATTAAAATTAAACATATAATTGTTTCTATATTTCGTTGTCCACTTTCACTGTGTAAATGTGGCAGGACATGCACATTTTGCCTTACTCGTGTGGAAAATCTCACAACCTCCGCGTTTACAGTCCATCAGTGATTCCACTAATGCGACATGATGATGTTTATGTTACACATAATATACTCAGCAGAGTAGGGAGAGGGTCCTAGTATTAAGACACTCCGTTCCCCACTTTCCACCAAATTCTAGAGGTATTGAGAGGTGGAACTCAACACTACGATTTTCCTGCAAACCAGAGCGAAGATATGAACCCACAACCTGCCGAAAGTCACTTCTTGAAATTGTTATAAACTGTTTTTATAACAGTAGAAAAACAGTAACCTAAACACCTATTTCATAAATTAAGAAATATTTATTCACATAAAAATAAAACAACCTCGTCGTTGTATGTACATGAGCAAATGTATTATCATCGAGAGTGTTATTACATAGAAACACATAGCCAAAACAATTTTTTTTTGCCAGTTTGTCAGTTATTTTATTTGTTTGTCAGTGCGTTTGAGTACGCTAACCTCAGAAAAGTCCTAAAATGCTAATATTATTAGATCACGAACGAGACGCTAGCGGGTCGCTAGTAAACAATAAGAGATCACAAAAATTGTAAATATTTAGTACAAAAAAATATTTTTGGTAAATTATCCCAATAACTAACCATCACTTTTAATGAACAGAAGAGATGCTATCAAATCAGTTATAATAAATATATACAAGAATAAATAGAACGCCTTTCGCCTCGCCTTAGTAACGGTCTATGTACGAGTAACTGCAAATCTAACTATAGAGCGATCACGTTTACTTCCAGCAACAGTTATCGATTACATTTTACTTGCTTTATACTAACATTTTTTTTATTTTTGTAATAGAAAACTTTTTTATATACACGTTTTTAAATCCAATTGAATTTTTTGTTACTCTTAATTTATGGTATTGAGGCCAGTCGTGGTACAGGGGCACAAAGTGTGACTGTAAAATCGACTGAGTGGGTTCGAGCCCCACTCGAGGAAATGAAATATTTATTTAAATTTATATTTCCATTTCTTCGCTCTGGTGTCGAGGCCATGCGCGGCGTACAGTTCCTCAACACGCAATGCCTTCAGAATTCGGCGGATAGTGGGGAACGGAATGTGTTAACACTAGGTTCCCTCTGCCTACCCTGCTGTGTGCGGGATGAAGCTGATTATTAAATATTATGGTAAATGTGTTTAGTAGTACTTACTTTGAATTCACGCGGTAGAAGTAGAAGATATGTCTCTACAAGCTATTAAAAGATCTCAGCCTGTCTATAACTATTTTCTGTTTTTTTAGGTTCACGCTGTATCCCGCACATAGCAGGGTATGCAGAGGGAATCTTTGAACCTAGTGTTAAGATACTTCGTTCACATTGAGATGTTTCATTTCCGAAACTCCGAATTCTGAAGGAATTGTGTGGTGAGTGGTGGAGCTTAACGCCGCGCTTTTGCCTCGTTACCAGAGCGAGAAAATGAAAATGTTAAATATTTAATTTCCTGGAATAGAAATCGAACCCACGACCAGTCACACACTTGTGCCCCTGCGGTAGCATTGGCCTCATCATCAATTACAAATACGACATTAGTACGCTCGTATCAATTCGTTTGATAGAGAGAGGAGCTGGGTTTTTTGGGACGCAAATCCCAGGGACTACTCGGTGCACCTAACATTAGGTTCAGCACTGGCGCGGTAAATTGTATGTGGAATGCTAAGTAGTTTTATTTTACTTCTCAAAAATATTCTTAATCTATGTAATGTCAATGTCATTTACCTAAAAGGCAAAGAGCAATGATAAAAGTTTATTGACTAAAATATCTCAAATTCTTTAAATTTAAAACACTGTTGCACAACTTTCTTAAACTATATTTAAACTGAATTACATAACTTTCTTATACCTATATTTAAAATAAATACGACTTTTTTTTTCAAAGAGACGAGATTGTCGTGATGATGATTTCCTGCGGCCATCATTCGAAAATTTTGACATTATTTCGCTTTCATGCATACTAAATTACACTATAAGTAATGTTTCTCAACATTACAAATGATTTTTTAAAATGTGAAAATTTTAACACAGCCGTAACCACAGTCTGACCAAAACTGCGTAACTTTCAAATCGTATATCGGTAAAGTTTACAACCCCTGCTTAGATTTTCACACTATTATATTCCATATTACATAGAATTTAAAGTTTATTTTCTCGTGTATTAAAACAAAGTTATCTTCAAAGTCAAGCGTACATAGTAAAATCGTATTTATGTATGTGCATATAAGTATTATTTTTGTAAATTCTATTTAACTGTGCTATGAGATTGGCAGAAACGGGTCCATAATACTTAAGTTAGAAATTCCTAATGACTGTGAGTCATCGGATCATACCACCGACAATTATTGACTGTTTCCATTGTCGGACGGCAATTTCATTTTTAAGTGATACTCCATAATATTTAAAAAATATATGTAGTAATATTTAAAAATATGAATTCGACAAATTGATACTGCTATATATAGCAGGGTAGGCTGCGGCAATCTGGGAACCTAGTCTTAAGACATTTCCGTTCCTCACTTTCCACGGAATTTTCGTGGCACAGGGGGGTCGTTACTAGAGCGAAGAAATTAAAATATTAAATATCTCATTCCACGAGTGGAAATCGAACCCACAACCGTTACAGTCGCACGCTTTTGGTTCTGTCCCACGATTGCCTCAGTTTAACAAAGTTAACACGTTAATTTCCATCTAATTCAATGAAAATATATATAATTTTATACATTTAACTTTTCTCGCGTATTCTCTGATATGAAGATATCAGGCCTAAGAAAAGATGGAGTCCATTATACAGACATTTGGTCGTGTTCAGTCGCAGTTTGACATCGCACCCAGTCTGGAAAAAAAATCTATTTTAAATAATTTTACAAACAGAGATCGAATCTCTCAAAGGGGCACAAGCGTGTGACTGTCAACGCGACAGGTTGTGAGTTCAATAACCAACTTGAAAAAATTTAATATTTAATATTCATTAATTCTTTTCTTCGCTCTGGTATCGAGGCAAAACGCGGCATTGTGTACAGCCACTCAACACGCAATGCCTCCAGAATTCGGTGAAATGTGAGGAGCGGAGTGCCTTAACACTAAGCTCCCTCTGGCTACCCCGCTACACGCGGAATACAGCGTGAAGCTGAAAAAAGGAAAAAAAATATAACAAATTATTTGTTTTCGTTTGGAAACGGTACTTAAAATTTCATAAGCGTTGCGTGTCATGATGTGCAAGTTGCAAGTAAGCGCACGCGCGGCTTGTTTTTTTTAAAGCTGTTACAATTCATCTACTACTGTAATGTTTTAAAACACGATTTGATTTATCCACTAATCATAACTTTATATAAAAACTAAAACTTTACAAAGTGAGGCCAGTAGTGGCGCAGTGGCACAAAGTGTGACTGTAAAACTGATTGGTTGTGAGTTCGATCCTCACTCGAGGAGATGAAATATTAGCTTAAATTTATATTTCCATTTCTTCGCTCTGGTATCGAGGCAAAGCGCGGCGTTGGGTCCTGCCATTCAACACGCAATGCCTCCAGAATTCGGTAGACGGTGGGGAACGGAATATCTTAACACTGGGTTCTCTATGCCTACCCTGCTGTACGGGATACAGCATGAAGCTAATTAATTAATTAATTAACCTATATAAAATTTTTAACAAAATATAGAATCTGTAGGGCCAGTCGTGACGCAGGGGCATAAGTATGTGACTGTAAACAAGACTGTTTGTGGGTTCGATCCCCGCTCGAGGAAATTAATTATTATTTAGATATTAATATTTTAATTTCTTCGCTCTTTGGCATCGCCAATACTAAGGCAAAAGCCTAGCGTTTAGTTCCGCCAATCAACACGCAATGCGTCGAAAAATTCGGCGGAAAGTGGAGAATGTAGTGACTTAGCACCACGCTCCCTATGCTTACCCTGCTATGTGCGGGATAAAGCGTGAAGCTGATTTAATTTTATTTTTACATTGCGGAGGCAATTTAATGGTTTTATCAACTCCTAAGGCAGAAACGAAAATAGTCTTATTTAAATGTACACTCAAAAACATCCCCCAGTTTCGACATCAATCATTTCAATACTATTATATATTTTTAGCTATAATGTTTACAAGGCATACATTGAAGGTATATATATGTCTATCCTGCTTTAACCAAGGTTCTTTTTACCTACATGCTATGCGCAGGATACATCTTGTAATTTGTATTCATCATGATTGATGATCGAGGTTGGATGTCGTCATACGAGCACGAATGCATTCCTGCTATCGGTTGAATTATTGAGAGTATATGATAGGAATTTGTGAGCGATATTTCCACTCTTTAATTGGTCGGTCTATAGCGCTGGAGATCGGCCACGTTATCTCTTGCCTTCAGTATTCCCAACAACGACTAACCGTTCCAAATATTCCCCACCTTTTATAGCCAAAATAGCAAATAAACCATTGTTCAATAATTGAAGAGAGACGTGTCTTTATTTTAAGTTCTGAAAGTAACGCACAAATGAGTCCATTTGTGCGTTTCCCAGTCCAAAGTATTTGTAACATGCGCCTCCAGCACCACATTTCAAAGGCATCAATTCTATCTGCTTTTGATGGTTCAAGTTTCAGCTCCATAACTAAATATAGGAAACACAAGAGCACGAATAAGTCGCACTTTAATGTTCCTGGAAATACAACGATTTTGCCAGATTTTGCGAAGATATGTTATGGCATTATTGGCCATACTTAAGTTACAACTTACAAGTCTCTTAATTTCTGGGACACAGCTGTCATCGTTGCATGTCATTGAACCCAAGTATATAAAGTTGTCGACGAAATGTATGCCCTGAATTTTAAAATTGTTGCTGTGTCTCAGAAAACCCAGGCCGGCGCGATCTATTTTCATTAGCTTGGTCTTGCTTCGGTTGATCGTAAGACCAAGTTTTCCGCTCTCTGTTTCTACTCTTTGCACACGTTCTTGTATGTCAGAAATTGATACTGTGTCCTCGGTGTACCTTAAATTATTGATTCTCTTCCCACCAATAGGAAACCCTTTGTTCCATCTGTCTAAAGTTTTACGGGTGATGTACTCGCTATAGATGTTAAAAAGCATTGGAGATAATATACAACCCTGTCGGACACCTCTCTTCGTATGGAACATTTTGGGACATTCTGATGCAATTCCTATGTAACTCCTGTTGGCGGTGTACAAGTTTTCAATCAACCATATGAGATGACTCGGGGCACCCATATCTTCTAAAACACACTACAGTTTTGCCCATTGCACGCAGTCAAATGCTTTATGTGTCAATGAAGCAGAGAAGTACTATAGTCAATAAAGCAGAAAATTACTGGATTATTAAATTCACGGCTTTTTTCGATAATTTGGCGAACGTTTAGCAATTGCTCACGAGTGCTTTTTCCCTTTACAAATCCTGCTTGCTTCTGGGATTTGTCTATCTAGAAAATACTTCAGGCGCTGATTTAATATATAGAGCAGGACCTTGCTTCCGTGAGGTAGGGTTCGATAACGTAACGTAACGTAACGCTAAGGTTTGATAGTTTCCACAAATTTTCATTGTGCCCTTCTTATGAAGTGGGATAAATACTAGTCAGTATTTATCCCACACATACCATTTCTTAGGCCAAGCACCCGACGTCCATACAAGGCTACACAGCTTATTTACTGATGCGAGACGCGCAGTAATTTCTCCAATGCTTCAGTATATGATCCAATTCAGTTAAAAGATTTCCATCTTTATCACTCTCATTTTTATCAGTCTCACTCCCGTCAGTACTTTGAGCTTTTGATGCAGATCTTTTGTTTCGTTTTTTAGGGAGCTATTTTAGGTCTACACAGATGTTGTTGATATAATTGTTGTAATCTTGTCTATATTTCCTTTGTACTTCGCCATTTAGTTGAGAGTACCTTTCAGATTTTACTCTGGTAGATAATCCTCTCTGCTTCAGATCCCGACGTTCTTTTATGATATCAGCCGTGTTAACAGAGATGTAGTCTTTCATGGTCGTGTATTTTTCAAGGGCATGATTTTTCGCTGTCTGGACTATGGTGTTTCAGTGTATTCCACAAAGGATTACTATCTACGATATCTGTAATCGAATCTCTTTCTCATACGTCTCTAAATCTACGTTCTTTAGCTTTGGAGTTAGTTTTGATTTCACTACTCTCTTCAGGCGCACTTCCTTTAAAAGAACGGAATCCTAATCATTAATAATTACAAAAACATTTTCATGTAAAATGTTGATAAGATCGAGTCTCGAACTATCAAAAAATTATCAGGACTCATGTAGAGCTAAGTCTGTAATTCTACACGCTCTAACTCTATGTACAAACCTAAACTGTACATACTCTACACTTTACCTAGTCAAAATTTATGTCATGGCCGTTTTATTATTTAAAGAGGATAGAAAACACTAAATTGCACAACAAACAATTTACAGGATCTTAAAATTAACAAACACAACGAACAAAAGGCGATCGTTGGATGCGATTTCTTCCAGGCAACGGAAAGAGGATGCAACGTATGGATAAGCATAATCGAATTTAGCTACTACAAGTAAATGATTTAAATATTATATAAAACTATGCAGCAATATTCATATTGTTCTTGAACCAGCCGTTAAGTCGGAAAGGTAGGTAGGTTTAAGTATCTTAGGTCTGTTATACAGGAGTCTGGAGGCATCAATCACGATGACTATCGCCACGTTAGCGTCGAACAAAAATATTATTACATTTAATTTTTTATTCAGCTTCACGTTGTATCCCGCGGGTAAGCAGAGGGAGCGTAGTGTTAAGACACTCCGCTCCCCTCTTTCTGCCGAATTCTGGAAGTATTGCATGTTGTGTGGCGGAAATTAGCACCGCGCTTTGCCTTTGATACCAGAGCGGTCATTTCCTTGATTGGGAATCGAACCCACAACCTGCCGTGTTTACAGTCACATGCTTACGCAAAGACTGGCCTCTTTTTGTTTCAATTAATATAATTACGTCATAAAGAATTTCTTTTCTACAGAGTGGAAGTGTCGGCACCACTTTAAATGAAACTACAGTTTTAATTTCTCTATAAAAGCCTAATACAATTACAAAAAAAACTTTTTCCAAAAATGAAAAAGTATTTTTTTCAAACAAAATAAATAACAAAATTATTGATGTAATATAAAACGCCATTTGTCAAGAACAACGTACGCACATATAAACCTATCAAATGGAAACAGCCGCATACGCCTCATTCCGAAATCGAGTCGTAGGTATCGACAAAGTTCAAAGTTGATTAACCTGTAGTAGTATTTTTTTATTAGTGTGTGTTTACGTAATAATGCAGTTACCATTATTACGTAAACACACACTAATAAAATACCAATAATAAATAGATACCAATAGGCATCTATGCGTAACTGCGTCACACGAAATACAGGTATGGATAAACATCGTGAAATGAAAAAAATCCTACTTCTAAACTGTTGAGGTTTCTTGATTAATTTCTTTAGGTATGGGTTTAAAATATTTTACCCTATACGTTGTTCTCGTCAAAGGAGCGCTGACACTTCCACCCTATATAATTAAAGTCCTTCATATATTATATATAATATTTAAGCGTTATAATTTTTCTAACGTTATAACTATTTATTTTTTAAGAAACGAATAGTTTCAGTGTAACACATAAGTTATGTAGAAAAGACGAAGATCAAGCACAAATGCGTGCCATTGGAGAGGCATATGTTCAGTGGGCGAGGGCTAATTAGTGGTGATGATGATGGATGACGGACATTTTTATGTAACATAATTATTTAAAACCTTAGTGCAGGCGAGGCCGCCGAGGCGCTGTAGTAAAAGCGGGCAACTGGAAACGGTCATCCGTAGCGCCAGAGTTCGATCTCCACTTGCTATGGCAACGAGACAAAACGTGACGTTGAGTTCAGACACTCAACACGCAATGTCTTGAGAATTCGGTGGAAAGTGGGGAGGTAAAGTGTAATATTGGCAATGTAGTGTCTTAACACTAAAAGAAGGAAACGTGGGAACCCAAGGTTTACCATATGCGGAATACAGGTGAAGCTAAAAGTTACTTCTAAAATTAAATGCTTTCGAGCAAAACAGTCGTAAAATATCTAATAATTAATATTCATTTAGTGAAAGTTACGTTTTCTTCTAATATCACTCTGCACTGCACTGCACACTGCAACACTCTTACATACAGATAAATATTATATTTGTTGATACTGGCATGAGCCGATTCGATTTTAAATCACAACTTGATTCCAAATATAAATGGAAATTGAATTGAAATGAAAATTGAATTACAATATTCTTATCAAACACAGCAACTTCTATACACAAATGTTTATGTGTGCATCATGCTAAGTAAAACTTCCTAGAACAATAGAAATGAATTATCTGAAATTCTAAAGAAGTGACCATAAGAGAGTAAAAAAAAACTGTAATTATTTTATAGATAACCATAATATTTAATCAATATACCTACTATTGTAGAATTGTAGAACTTAAAAACCATCTTGATGACAAATAATAATAACTAACTTCGTATTTATACATCAAAGTTCATCCGTTCATTGGATGTCGTGGTACAGTAGATGACGTTTGTGAGTTTGATTCCCAGTAGGGGGAAACTATAGATAATAATTTCCCCCTACTAAGAATCAAACTAGTGAGAAGACAAAGCGGTACATTGCGTTTCGGATTTCAACATGCAAAGTCTCAAAAATAGAAGATTCAAAGAAAAAATAGAAGCTGAAAAAAAGTACAAATAAATAAGATCTCAGACATTGAAGGCGAGTGTTAATACGAATTTGGTGAGACCCCTTTAAGCCCGTACTTGTGAAATGCTTAGCTAGTTCTTTCTCTAGAAATAGTTTATTATTTCGATTTCTCTTAAACAAAAAAAGATAACAATAACAAATAGTGATAACAAAAAAAACCAGTCAAATGCGAGTCGAACTCACATACCGATTCCGTGCAATTTTTGAATTGTATGTCAACGGGAAATAGCATTTGAAGTTGACAAGCTTAAGTACGGACGTATGCACTCATTTTATGCATAAATTAAGAATTAAATTGAACACTAATTTTATATGAAATGTCTTAAAATTTTCACTTTTTGGATTTTTTGTTTATTTATATACTGCAAGTTGTCACTTCTTGCCAAATTTCACAATTGTAGAAGTAGGGAACCACGGGAAGTACTCCATAGGTTTTGATTGCGCGGTCTTGAGACAAATGCTGTTAAAAGACAGACATACGGACAACAAAGTGTATAAGGGTTCCGTTTTTACCTTTGGAAGTACGGAAACTTTGTTAAAATAATGAACATTTACGTCTATTGAATAAATTCATTTTACGACCCAGGAATTATTATCGTGCATAAAGCTAGCAAGAACAGCTTATATAAATATAACATCAAAAATATGAGTTCGCAATAAAAATAGCATAAAAAATTGTTATTAATGTCCATAAAAATAAAAAAATCCTGGTTACCATTTAGTTATTAGTGCAAATCGGATTGCGTGCTCATATGGACTAGTGGCGTTCGTTGTGCCTTTTATTTATTTATATGAAATAAAAGACTAAAATGTTCTCTATTCAGTTGTAATAAGAGCTAAATGAATATACTACTTGTCTTTATTTGATGAAAAAGTTGAAGCAATCGCAAGGATGAGTGCTTCTGTGCCGGGCCCTTGTATTGTTATGAAATTTTGAGTTATTTATAGTCACTTTCTGCTTCTTGTTTTTCTTTTTGGGTTGGTGGTGATGTTTATTAAAAAAATACATTATCAATTTATAAATAATATATAGGGGACCTAGTGTTAAGACACTCCTGATTCCCACTTTTCGAGACATTGTGTGTTAAATGGTGGAATTTAACACCGCGTTTTCTCTTATTACCAAAGCGAGGAAATGAAAATAACTTATTTAACTATGTGAGAATCAAACCCACAACCAACTGTATCGTTACGACATAACGGCCTCAATACAACATACATTTATTATAAATGTAAATATAAGTAAAAATAAACAGTCTAACAAGAAAATACATTCATAAAATTAAATATGTATACAAAACGCTACATTTTTCAACGAAAGAGTATTTAGAAAGTTCATACAGATACCTCTTAGTTTTAATTAAACTTCCTCAATGTAAATGAGTTATAAAGTAAATGAAAAAATAATTTCATGTGGTGATTTCTTATTGAAGCCAGTCGTGGCGCAGCGGTACAAAGTGTGACTGTAAAACCGACTGGTTGTGGATTTGATCCCCGCTCGAGGAGAGGAGAGAGAAATATTTACTTAAATTTATTTTTCGTGTTCGATTTCCAATCGAGGAAATGTAATATTTAATATTTCTATTTTCTTCGCTCTGGTATCGAGGCAGAGCGCGTCGTTGAGTTCCACCACTCAACATACGATGCCTCCAGATTTCGGCGAAAGGTGGGGAATGGAGTGTCTTAACACTAGGTTCCCTCTGCCTTTCCTACTGTGTACGGGATACAACGTGATGCTAAAAAAATACTTATGTAAAATTTAATTATTTTTAAGTTTATTATGTTAAACTTAGGTAATAGTGCCAGTAAAAGAGGTATGGTCGGTCTGTGGCCAGAAAATCAGATAGAAGAATAGAAAGTACTTCGCGGTTTACGAAGTAAGTTGGCGTTTCACTTATTATCTTAAGTTACATTTTATAATACGTACTAAATAATTGGATTACAATTTTTTTTAATAAATTTAATAAATTTTTTAATAAATTTAATATGGAGGCCGTTGTGGCACAGGGCACAAGAGTGTAACGCGACGGTTGTGAGTTCGATTTCCACCCCGTTCCCATGAAGATACTCTCCACTTTCCGTCGAATTCTCCATGCATTGTAAATTTAGTGGCGAAATTCAACGCCGTGTTTTTACCTGGTATCATAGCGTAGAAATGAAAATATTTCGCTCCCCCTAGTGGGAATCGAATCTACAATCGTAGCACAGTCGCACTCCAATGCGCCTGCGCAACGACGACGTCAAGTAAATTATAATAAAAAAATAAAAATTAGCTTCACGCTGTATCCCGCACACAGCAGGGTAGGCAGAGGGAACCTAGTGTTAAGACACTCCGTTCCCCACTTTCTGCCGAATTCTGGAGGCATTGCGTGTTGAGTGGCAGAACTCAACGCCGCGCTTAACCTCGACACCAGAGCGAAGAAATGGAAATATAAATTTAAGTAAATATTTCATCTCCTCGAGTGGGGATCGAACCCACAACCAGTCGGTTTTGCAGCCACACCTCGTGCCGCTGCGCCACGACCGGCCTCAAAATAAAATAAATTATAATGAAAAGAGAAAATAAATATTTAAAATTAGAAAATAATTGCGAAACCTCTCTGCAATTTAGTTGGGGCAAGTCGTGAAGTGTGAAGCCAAATGCTCAGAATAACTCCTTTCACCTGTACCTATAAAAGCCGCGCTTAAACTGCATTTGGAAATTTTGCACTGTTGTGGATGTCATTTTTTTAACCATTTTCGAAGTAGGTATATAATGTTATAATAACTTATGACGGTAGTTAATATTTATGTCCTTCCAATAATTTTGTTTTTTGTACAATTTTTTCCTAGTAACTGCAAGTTGTAAACACGAAGGTCGTGGGTTTAACAATAGGTTCCCAGGTTCCTTCTGCTACACATTCGAATATCTTAGGTCGAGTCTTTGAAAGCAAACCTAATCAATCTTTATATTATAATTATCTTCTACAATTATTTTACATCTAAAAATCGTAGTTATTTACGGGTGAATGACAAACAAATTAAATAAAAATTATTATTCATCCAATTTGTCCTTTCCCTTGATTCAACGGTACATATTATTGATAAAAGCGATCAAACGGAAATTTGTTACAAATGACCGTCATACAGTGCAATAAACACAGTCGAGCGGAAAGTGACTTAAACGAAGCATAAAAACCATTTAGGTGGATTGCTTTGTGCATTTTCATTCGTAGGAGAGAATTTAATTTTACTAACCTAAATTATGATGACTGTCTGTAGCACTCGCTGTAATGTATTGTAGTTTACTGCAATGTATTGTGGATTTACTTTTTTTAGCTTAACGTTGCCAACATAAAAAAAGGATATTTAAAGGGAACCTGGTGTTATTATAAGATAGTCTGATCTCCAGATTCCGCCGATCCATATTTCGAGACACTGAGTGTTGTATGATGGAGCTCAACGCAGCACTTCTTCTATTTATTTGAGCAGAAAATGAGAATAAATTACATACTTATACTTATCAAATAATTGATCATACAATGCAGTATTTCTAATATAAATTACAGAAACATTCTATAAATATAACACAATTTAACTATTGACATCGTTGACCTATTTTGCTGCCTTTGAATGAAATATGTTTAAAATTCCATTCCAAATTACTAAGCTTTTTTCGTTTTATTTATTTCAAATAATCAAATATTCTAGCTTTTCTTTCTACGTTTAGACTTCGTTTGATTAGGTAGTTTTGAAAAGTGTCGGATTCATATCCCAATACCCGTTCAGTTAACGTATATATTAAATTATCAAAAAAATCTTGATTGTAGAATAAAATTCACCTTTTCTACATTTATTTCAATCAAGTATTAGAAGTATAATATTGAAAATTTTGAAGTTCTATCCATACCTATATTATAAATTCGAAAGTAACTCTATCTGTCTGTCTATCTGTCTTTTACGCAATCAGAGCCAAACCGCTAATTCAATTGGGATAAAATACTCATATAGAGATACTTGAGGGTCTTCGGATGAACATACGTTACTTTTTTTTCTCATATTTGTAATATTGTCGATGTATACTAATATATTAAAATGCTTTTTAGTTTGACAGGCAATTTACTCTGCCATGTTAATAACAACCGACTGTTGCTAAGCAACGGTTTGCAAAGTTTATTTGTTGTTATAAGAAAACGTCACTCAAAATGAGCTTGCTTAACACATACATGGCGTGCGCCGACTCCACCTTATGAGATACATAAAAATAATATTTTACAACAATATTGTCCAAAACATTATTGTTGAAAAAAGTCCGCGATACACATACCATGTTTATCTCTGAAGGTTGAGCAAAAGTAACCATTTTAATTAATTTACTTTATATTTATCGGGTTTTTTGCTGTATGTATTTTCTATAATTTGATATTGATCCTTATGAAAATGAATATAATATTCACTTTTAACATTTTATCTAGATTGAAATTATATTTTACTGTATAACATTCTAATAAATAATTAAGGAGATGTCACTGATTAGAAATGACCTAGCCTACGAGCGGCATAGTATGACCGACGCGAGTGGGAGATGACTTTGACGGTTTTATAATTTTTCATACATTTTCGAACTACTGTTAATTTTTATGTAATTATTTGCTGTTTATAATTAATTTATACTTTTCTTTGGTTCTTCACTTATTCGAGTAGTAGATTTGTTNTCATGACGCATGCTGAAGATAGCACGATAGGCAGAGGAAACCTAGGAACTTAGTGTCTTAACATTCCCATTGAGATACTTCCGTTACCCACTTTCCACCGAAATTTGGAAGCATTGCCTAGTGAGTGAACTGTAGTCAGTGAAAATAATAAATATTTTGAAAATATATTTTTTTACTTAGTGAAAATATTAATATTTCAGTCTCCCAAGTGGGAATCGAACCCACAACCATCGCGTTTATAGTCGGTCGCTTGTACCCACAACGAATTCAACTTTACTTTAAAAAAAAAACAGCTTCACGCTGTATCCCGCACACAGCAGGGTAGGCAGAGGGAACCTAGTGCTAAGACACTCCGTTCCCCAATTTCTGCCGAATTCTGGAGGCGTTGCGTGTTGAGTGGCAGAACTCAACGCTGCGCTTAAGCTCGACACCAGAGCGAAGAAATGGAAATATAAATTTAAGTAAATATTTCATCTCCTCGAGTGGGGATTGAACCCACAACCAGTCGGTTTTACAGTCACACCTTGTGCCGCTGCGCCACGACTGGCCTCAACTTTACTTTTATTCTTTATTTTTTATTCTTATCAATATTGTTAGCCTTATTATTTCCCACATTATTATTACATTTGTATGCATAGCGCTTAATGGTGTAAGCGGACATGGCGTCATACCGTAAAGTCTCTCTGGAGTATTATGTCTCCAGATAATTTCTTTATCCATTGATAGAATAGTATAAATATATTGAAACTTAGCTTGTATCTAAACATAGGGTCTATTCTATTTCAGTGCAGAAGCCAGTGTGGTAGTTTCTATTCTCTTATCTTTTTTTGGTTCACTTGTTAATATTATAAAATTTCATAAGAATAAGAAGTACTCTGTAGGTTTTGATTACGTGGCGAATTTCATATAAAATGCAGCAAAAATTACTTATAAATGCTCTTTGGTTTTTATGTTCTAAGGGAACGTAGACCTGCATATTTGATATTTATTTCTCTGTCTATTTCGAGATAAATAGTCTTAACAGACGGACAGACGGACGATAAAATGATGCTATAAGGGTTAAGGTACGAGACCCTAAAATAGAAAACAAATAAAATAAAATGGCACCCTATCGTCTACGACGACAATACAATATATTGACAGCTTGAATGTTATTGTCTTTACTATGGAGACCAGAGTATCGAGAAAACGCTTTAAAGCATGTTTTGTAGTTTGTGAATCGATTTTATGAAATTTATGATATATTTTTTGTAATTTATAGAGTACAAGAGAAGATTTAGTCTACAAAATAATGAGACAAATATACAATACGAGTATAACTTTTATTAAATTAAATAACTTTAAATTCAAGTTTAATTTCTAATGAAATTTAATAAAAAAATATATTTAAAGGTCATTGAACTGCACTTTTACAAAAAGTTATGTATATCGTTATAGTAAATGAAACGGATTCTGTTATTATTTTTTATTTTAAGCTTTTTGCTGTATCCCACATATAGACATATGAAACTTAGTGTTAAGGCTCTCCGTTCCTCAATTTATGAGACGTGCGTGTTGAGTGGCGGAACGCAAAGACCGCATTTTGTCTTCTTAACAGAGCGATGAAATAAAAATAATTATGAGTGAGAATTAAACCCACAACCGTCGCAATTACAGTCAGACACTGACCCTTTGCGCCACAACGGCCTTAATTTATAGATTTAAGTTTATTATGGACTTAAGACAAACAATTCTGACATTTTTCACTACTCTAACAATGAAAAGAAGTACATTTGACTTAAAAGCACTGAATGTTAAAATATTCTATTACTAAAATAAAATAAATATATTTCAAAATCGATAATAATAAATAATGATGAACCCTGGCAACCGTCAAATAATAATGTCAAAAAAATTACCTTATATTATAATAAAATTAAGCAATTTTAAAATAACACCAATACCACAAGAAAATGGAAAAAATATATTTTTGGCCAATAAAAATTCAAGCAAATATTGTTAAAAAGATGACGCAAGTGCCAATTATAAGAAAAAGAAAGATGGATGCCAGAAGGACAAATGCACTTCATGCATGTTGCTCGTCGAATCCGCAGCCGCCGTCGTCAGAAGACGATTATTGCAAAGCACCTTCGACTGCGGGTTTGCAGGAAGAAATATCAGATTGGGATAGGCCGGCTTTAAGAAAACGCCGGTGCGCCGAAATCCAACTCGGAGGGCTTGGAACCAAGAATCTCACAGATTCCCAACAAGGCTCCCGCTACCGGTGGTGTACGTCGCATGAGATGATCTCAGCAATTTAAAGAGAATGTCATGCGTGCATACTATAGGACAACAGAGGGGGGAACTGACCTCACTGTGTATCGTTCAAGGTCCGACTGTCGGACAGGGTGCAGATCATTCAGCGTCGCACTCTGCTGGATGAGTCCGCGTTGGAAGGCTACACTTGAGCTTTCACCAGATCAATACTACCAATAACAACATTTTTGACAATCAGTCACAGTTCCAGCTTGCCAACAATGAGTTGCAGGATAATATTGAGTTGTCTGAAAGTACCCAGGATGATGAGCGATTAAGGAGAAGCTTAAAAAATGCCATTTTGGAGTATGGTACTATACCGATAAATTTAAGGCCTAAAATTATCTCGTTTGCCTATGCATAGACGTAACATAGCACAAGTAGGGATTCTAGATCAATACTGCCCTACTTATTTTAACAATTCAGTATTGTATTGTGATGCTGTGGTGGTATGCCGTGTTGCTGGTGTACAGTTCCCAAATAAATTTCCAGCGTGGCAGTACGATACTGAAAAGTGAATAAATTTGACTAGAATCCTCATTGGTAAGCTTATTAGTTTCAAGTCGAGTAATCGTCGGCCGAGCGTCATGCGATTTGTGACGAGAGCATTTCCTGGAACAAATAAAAAATCCACTTAGCTAACGTGACCGACCGTATTAACTTTCTGAAACAGAAACTCTATCCATTGGCAAAACGCATTGGAAGACACAGAAAACGGTGGTATCGATACAATCCAAATAATACCTTTAAAAAAATCATCTAAGTGTATACAATGGGAACGTCCTGGGGATAGTGTAGTTAATCGTGAGATTCCAAATCCAGATGCTACTGCCGGCTTTTGAAGTAGTATATGGTCGGCTCCTGTTGATCACACTGAGGGTAAATGGTGTAGCGATGATATCAACAAAAAATTAGCGTAATTGACGTGATGTGTGCAGTACGTTCTATTAGTAACTGAAAATATCCTGGGCCACACGGGTTGCATAATTTCTGTCTTAAGTTGTTCCGCAGTTAACGTTTGGTTTTCGCAACACCATTCCAGGACCCTTGACTCTGGATCGTTACCAACATTTTTGACAAAATGTAATATTCCTGTCATACAAGTCCGACTGTAACACGAAGCCAAAAAACTTTTGCACAATAAGCTCCTTTCATCTATTCTGACTAAAAAATCACCGAACATATTTTTGGTAACAATATTTTGGCACCAACTCAGAATGGCTGTAAGTCTGGTGGTCGTGGTATAAAGGAACTTCTTCTCATTGATACAGCTATTACCTAACAGGTTAGACGGAACTGGCAAAATATCTGCTTGGGTAGATAATAAGAAAGCAAAGGTCTTGGAGTTATATAAGATTGATAAGACTCTGAGATCATTTCTGAAGACTTGTATGGGACAATGAGACACTGTCCTTTGTCATCTGGAGGAGTGTGATATTCCTACAGCGTCTGAAATGATAAGGATAAAGAAGGGTATATTTCACGGTGACANTGTGATTTATAATTATTGTTTTTGCGAAAAATGTGCATGTAAATAAATTATTTCAAGGACTAATGAATGTTAATTATGTATCGCAGATTTATCGGTATAAAGTGTACAACACTAACTGTCAGTTATAACGGCGTTAGAATTGGTCAAAAAAATAGTAATCCCACTTTGAGAATATTGGTTTCAAGAGACCAAAACAACGTCGCCGCAGGATTGCATTGGACAATGTTGGACGTCAAAATGGGATTGAAATTACTTTCAAGAGTAAGGCCCCTGTTCTGACTACAACAATCACCGAACATATTTTTGGTAACAATATTTTGGCACCAACTCAGAATGGCTGTAAGTCTGGTGGGCGTGGTACAAAGGAACTTCTTCTCATTGATACAGCTATTACCTAACAGGTTAGACGGAACTGGCAAAATCTCTGCTTGGGTAGATAATACGAAAGCAAAGGTCTTGGAGTTATATAAGATTGATATGACTCTGAGATCATTTCTGAAGACTTGTATGGGACAATGAGACACTGTCCTTTGTCATCTGGGGGAGTGTGATATTCCTATAGCGTCTGAAATGATAAGGATAAAGAAGGGTATATTTCACGGTGACAGTCTGGGTCTTTTGTGATTTTGTCGGGGGAACCTAGTGTTAAGACACTCCATTCCACATTTTCCGCTGAGATCTGGAGGCGTTGCGTGTTGAGTGTTGTCTTAGAGATTATTTTTTCAAAATAGATGTGGATATGCACAAGGATGTGGTAGCAGTTGACAAAGGCCTTACTATTATTTCCTTGGGCAAAGAGAACTGACGTAGGTCTGTAGTACTTACTACTTCTGATCGCATGGCTGTGTGGAAAAGCAAGGATCTGCATGGAAAATTCCATAGAGCCGGTGTGTCCGGGCCGGGGTGTGTAGTGGGTCCGGACGTGGACACTCCTTATCTCGGTTACAGTTCAGGGATCTTTTCAGGGAAACTGAAGGTTTTACCTATGTAACCATGGACGAAGCTATCAAGACACGGAACTGTCAGAGATATATTAAGAAAGATGGCGCTATCGACATCTGTCGGGCGTATCATGGGCATGGCACATGGGGAATCCCTCAGACATATAATCTCTGATTTTTCTCGTTTTGCTAATGGTGAGTATTTGCATAGACACACTCAAGTAGCTAAAACAATACCACCATTATTTTGCTCTTCAATATGATCTTGTGGAATTAGAGGTGCCTTACCATAGATAGAATTCCACGTCTATTTTTGAAATTAGCTGTGCTTTGCTCTACTGAGGTCGGTCTATTGTTACTGTCGGGTAGTGTTATACATTTTTGGAAACCCGACGTTTCGAAAACTTTGCAGTTTGCAGTAGTCCGTGGTCACGGGTAGACTGAGGTGGCAATTATTATATCAAACCACCGCCAATGATTTCTTAATTGCCTCGCGTACTGCCCTGTACTCTTGCAGAGTGAGCTTACTGTATCTTGCCCTCTGGTATGATGTATTTGAGACTTCAAAGATTTTATGAGTAAAAGATTGTATGAGTTTCCAACCGTCCTCTCTATTAAAATTAGGTTGTTTTTGTTTCAATAGCCTAGCGAATCTTTCTAGGAATATATCTGTTTTCCTTAGCGAGGTTTTGGGATTTATCAAACCTTATTTAATGGCTGGGCTTATCTTACATTGTGGATACTGACACACAGCTGACCTTGATATATGCCCATTCTTGTTATCGGAGATGTGTAATAATCGTGAAAATCAAAGATCTTACTAGGTATATTGTTGCCAATAGACCTGATATAGTACTGGTAAATAGAGTGGTAAGCCGCGCAGTGATTGTTGACTATCCTCACATGATGATAATCTCATTAAGGCCGAAAAAGAAAAACTATTAAAAAATTTGGACTTAGCCCATGAGATTACCACCATGTGGGATGATTGCGACTATCATTGTGCCGATATTGGTTACAGTTAACGGTTTAATGCCGAAAAGCCACGACCAACATCTTAAGATTGCTTAGGTCAAAAATCGGAAGCAGAAGGCAGTTTTTGTTGAGATGGCGCGTATAGTGAGGAGGTTCCTCTTTCTGGAGCTCTAGGCACCGATGGCTTGAACTCCTGTCCCACCATCAGAAGAGTGTTTTTTTTTTATATTTTTAAATGTATCTTTTATAATAATTTATATTTAAAAATGTCAAATTTACTCCTCTTATAGAATAAAAGTATATATTGTAACTTATTGATAATACTAGAGGGCTCATTGATGCGTAAATAATACGCGTTGCCATAGCAGCGTGTATGTCAAAAGTATATATTTACTTATTTAGAAAACGTATAAAAATTTGAACGTAGCGGGACTCGAACCCGCGCCTCCTGGAAACCGACCAGGAGGTGCGGGTATTCGTTTTCTAAATAAGTATTTTTCTTTCCTAAATGTGGAATAACACTTCAAAAGTGTAAAATGTTTAAAAGTGTATATTTATGTCAAATGCATGGTAGTGTGTGTAATGTTTTATTTATTGATTTAATGTACTTTATAAGTATTATTATTGAAAAATATTAGCGTTCTGCACTTCTCCCATATATAAACTATTATATAATTTTCGTAAAAAGGGGTCCAAAGTTATGGCTTCACCTAATAATATATGGATGATTAATACCAACGACTTAAATAAAACTCCGTATGGAAATTGTATTTTTTTATTCAGATGTATAAAAAGATTAAAGGAACTCACATATAAAACAATACCACATATCGAGATCATGTTATGTTTTATGTAATTAGTTATTTTTGTACGTTATTAGTTAAACACAAAAATAACATACAACTACAATATATGTCTACAAAATATGTTCATAACGTAAACATAATGTATAGTTTATTAAGTTGAAATTTCTAGAAATTATTTTTTTTTATCGTCACGCACATAGCAGGGTAGGCAGGCATAGGAAACCTGGCGGCGTTGTGTACAATAGAGCTCTGCCATTCAATAGTTGCAGAACTCAACGCCGCGCTTTGCCTCGTTACTCGAGCGAGGAAATGGAATTATTAAATATTTCAAGGAATGCTCTGGATCCCATATTCCAATTTCTGATTCCAAATTCTGGATCCCATAATCTGTAGATCCCATATTTTCTTTCACAAATAATACCGACTGTTCGTTGTTTATCACTAATTAGAATTAACGGTAACTAACAATTAAGAAATACACAATATGAGTCACAATCACAATTTTGTCAATCAGGTACTGGTTTGGTAGATAGTATTGATTTAATGCCTTGTTTTTGAGTAATATTTTTTAGCTTCACGCTGTATACTGCACATTGCAGGGTGCGTAGAGGGACCTCGTGTTAAGATTCTCTACCCTTGGGGGGCCCTTGCACCACGACAGGCTTCAAATAATCATTTTGCTATATTTAAATTAACTTTTAATTTTAAGTATTCATGATTAGTACAAAAATGCATAGGTACTTGTTTATAAGTAACGCCAATTTTTAGTTCGTATAAACTATAATGTAAGTATATAATCGTAACAATATGTAATGGTATTATTATTTTAATAAAACGTTAACAAGCAGAAGTAAAAAAATGTACAGATCAAAAAGACGGAGTTGTTATTACATTATTTTTTCCAAAAGAATTATCACATTTTAAGAACTTAATTATTAGATATTATTAAGGCTTTATAACCATATCTGTATAGGCTATATATAAAAATGTTTGTCTGTTACTTTCAAAGTTCTATATGCACCTTGAGGTCCTTCATCCAAATCATCTTGTCTATGCAGGGATCGGCAAGAATGGGTGCGAGTAAGCATGTCATATGAAGAGTTCCTAGTTAAACGTACTGTGCTCTTGTGTCGTGTTCGTTTTACTTCCGGTTTTAATTCTGTTTCGTAGAACTTCCGTTCCTCATGCTGTAACCATTTTGAATTGAGTAGAAGTTTCTTTGTCCATTCATCTGAAAATGTATAAGAATTATAAAGACATTATTCTAATAAGCCTAATTGAGGCCGGTCGTGGCGCAGCGGCACGAGGTGTGACTGCAAAACCGACTGGTTGTGGGTTCGATCCCCACTCGAGGAGATGAAATCTTTCCTTAAATTTATATTTCCATTTCTTCGGTCTGGTGTCGAGGTTAAGCGCGGCGTTGAGTTCTGCCACTCAACACGCAATGCCTCCAGAATTCGGCAGAAAGTGGGGAACGGAGTGTCTTAACACTAGGTTCCCTCTGCCTACCCTGCTGTGTGCGGGATACANTCATCTCCTCGAGTGGGGATCGAACCCACAACCAGTCGGTTTTACAGTCACACCTCGTGCCGCTACGCCACGACCGGCCTCAAAAAATAAAAAAATAGTTAATTATTAAACTATTTTGCAAGCTTTCCAAAAAATATTGACTTGGTTTTTTTAGCTTCATGCTGTATTCCATATACAGCATATATCACAAAAGGAAATTACTGTCAAGACATTCGGAGTTCCGCCTGAATTTCAACATATTGCGCGTTGAGGCTTCTTTCCTCCATAAATCCTTGCTCCGAGTGGGAATCGAACCCAGAGCTGTCGTGTTTACAATCAGATTCTATGCCTGAATTTACTTCATTAAATAATTAATTACAAATAATACTGTATAAAACACACACCATTAAGATCTTTCATAGCACCAGCTTTACCACCATATTCGTAAGGCAAACCTTCAGGAGGAAAGTAATCACTGCTCATTGAGTTAATTTCTTCAGCATCAGAATGCATATGAACCATCTTGCGTCGCCATGGGTACAGTCCAAGGTGTAATAGCACCAGAGACATTGTCTTTAAACGATATGTATTTATTATGTGCACTTCGGAAAATTTGATAGGGTAGGCTGACTGAAAATAAAATTAAGAGTTCAATTAGTAAGCATTTCTATCTAATTTCTAAGGTTTGACGGTTTCGTCAAATCTTAGAAATTAGATTAAAACTCAACCCAACTCAACCCAAATTCAGATAAAAACTCAATTTTTTAAATAAGACCCTATAACTGGACCGTCTACCGGTATCCACGCACGTGTACACTATTCAAAAAATTCCAAAAATACATGCAGTTGTATGTTTATCTATAGGAGATATATGTATATTTATATTTTTGTATGTTTATATAAGTAAATTTATTTTTATTAAAGTAATAGATACCGCACCCGAATCGTCGTTTCACTTAATATCTCCTACATTGAAGAGTTTTTTATAGAGATAAATAAAAAAAACTTTTGCCATTCTTGCACCAAATAACCGATATGTCTGTCTGTTCATCAAAAAATAAATTGTTACTTATCTGACTCGTTCAAAGTGATAAAAGAAAATAAAATCATCTTCACGCTGTATCCCGAACACAGCAGGGTAGGCAGAGGGAACGGAGTGTCTTAACACTAGGCTCCCTCTGCCTACCCTGCTGTGTTTGGGATACAGCGTGAAGCTGATTTACTATACAGTTACATTATACGCTTCCATACTTTATAGATACATAAATTCGGTGTCTATGTGGGAACNCCTCGAGTGGGGATCGAACCCACAACCAGTCGATTTTACAGTCACACTTGATGCCGCTGCGCTACGACTGGCCTCAAATAAATAATTCAATTATTTACGTAGCTTAGACTAAAAGTTTCAAATATAATTATCTACGCTAGAAATTTTGATGAAGATTGAGTATGACTCGCCTGTGAAAATTTTTTTAGCAATGACGAAAACTTACTAAAACTTTAGTTAACAAAATTTAAACTTTGTACTTAAAGCTAGAAACCATCGTGGCGCAGTGTGTACTAACTGTAAATATGTGATTGTGTGCTCGATTTACTTGCGAGATTAAGTTTCTACTTAAATTATTTTTATTTTCCGGCTTTCGTATAACGAAATAAAGGGAAACCTGGGGGAATTAAATATTTTGACACTAGGTTCTCTCTGCCTACCCTAAGCTGCTTCAAAAGTTACCTTCATGCACCATACGAAGTCCTTCCAATAGGAGCCTCGGAAATGATGTTTGAGATGAGACGGTTGTAAGTCACTGACATCTATAAATACAATTTCATCGCCGGGTGTAGGGTCTTCGCGAAGTCTGAAATTTAAAAAAAAAATGTTTGAGGTTAGGTTATCAGCTTCACGCTGTATCCCGCACACAGCAAGGTAGGGAGAGGGAACCTAATGTTAAGACACTCCGATCCCCACTTTCTGCCGAACTCTGGAGGCATTGCGTGTTGAGTGGCAGACCTCAACGCTGCGCTTAGCCTCGACACCAGAGCGAAGAAATGGAAATATAAATTTAAGTAAATATTTCATCTCCTCGAGTGGGGATCGAACCCACAACCAGTCGGTTTTACAGTCACACTTCGTGCCGCTGCGCCACGGCTGGCCTCAGGTTAGGTTATAACAACAATAAATACAAAATGAAAATAGTAGATAGCAGGGAGAGAATAATGCGTGTAATACGACTAGTATGCTTAGATATTCACAAGATAGAAGAAAAGAAGAAAATCTAAATTTTGTTGTCTGTCAAAGTTACTTTCATCAATTGGGTAACTTTGATACATACAGAACTTGATTAAAAGGTAATTATGATTATTCTTCTTGTTAATCTAGGTAACATTGGTTCGTCTTTTTTATTAAATAATAAATTTAACTGATATAACAATTTCGAATTTTTGCCTTATATTACAAAAAATGGAGAATCAGACTAAAGCGTTTGGTATTTGTATACTAAGTATTTTTAATCTGCATCAAAAAATACTTAAAAATACGTTCAATTGAAAACTTTTAGGCAATTTAAAAAGAAAATAAGTGAAAATAAAAAAAATCTAATCTAATCTAATCTAAATATGTAGAACCTGGGTTCTGAAAAGAGTCTGGACACTTTTATACAAATTTTACTGATATCTACTGTAGATATAACATCGTATTTTTTTTTTATTTCAGTTACAAAATAATTTAGCACGTTTGATGTTAATGGTGCTAAAGTAACATTATCTTTATCTATATTTGCATTTTCCTTGTTCTGAGTCTTAAGTCTCTTTTCATTTTTAAAACTAACATTTATTAATTAAAATAAACATATTAAATAAAAATAGTCGTTAATTGAGGGCCAGTTGTGTCGCAGCGGCACGATATGTGACTATAAAACCGATTGGTTGTGGGTTCGATCCCCACTCGAGGAGATGAAATATTTACTTAAATTTATATTTCCATTTCTTCGCTCTGTTGTCGAGGTTAAGCGCGGCGTTGAGTTCTGCTACTCAACATGCAATGCCTCCAGAATTCGGCAGAAAGTAGAGAACGGAGTGTCTTAACACTGGGTTCCTTCTGCCTACCCTGCTGTGTGCGGGATACAGTGTGAAGCTGAAATAAAAATAGTCAATAGTATTGTATCATACGGAAAAATTATCGAAACTAGTTCGAGGTCCTACTGTCAATGTTACCCGAAAGTGTCAAAGTTACCCAAATGGACTGAAGAGATTGACACCAACTATTTGCAGTCAAACCCTATCACATTGCCACAACAGTGTTACACAATGAACTGGTTGTTTTTAGATTCATGCTCTATCCCGTACATTGCAGGCTAGGCAGTGGGAACCTGGGAACCCAGTGTTAAAATACTCACTTTCCGCCGAATTCTGGAGGCATTGGTATGTTGAGTGGCGATAACCAGCCTAGTTTTGTCCAGTCACCAGAGCAAGGAAATGAAATTATTAAACATTCGTTTCCTCGAGTGGGAATCGAACTCACACTTATCGTGTTTACACGCTAGAGCCCCCGCGCCACGAATGGCCTCAAGTACTTTCCTAATATTTTTTTCCATTTGTAAGGACCATAGTCACTTACTTTACTACACTTTTTTTTATATATGTATTAATAATAATAATTATTAATTAAATAATAAATAAATTGTTGCAAGTAACAATCATAACAAATAATACCAGGCTAGCATAAGTCGATAGTAGCTCATCGAACGACTGCCTTATATCTATATATGTATGTACATACATAATACATGGCTATGCACTAATGAATGAGAAATAAATGAAAACACAATATAGCCGCGTTGTTTACGTTAGCTATGCAGCTGTAGTAAACAGGATTTTAATTACTAGGATATCATTAAATATAGTGTGGTAGTTTACGCCAGATGTTAATTATAAACGTTAATTTAACTTCAATTGGGGCCAGTCGTGGCGCAGAGGCACAAAGTGTGACTGTAAAAGCGACTGGTTATGGGTTCGATGCCCATTCAAGAAAAGAAATATATATTTACATTTACATTTTCATCTCTTCGTTCTGGTGTCGAAGCAAAGCGCGGCATTGAGTTCCGCCACTCAACGCGCAATGCCTCCAGAACTCGGCGGAAAGTGAGGAACGGAGTGTCTTAATACTAGGTTCCCTCTGTCTACCTTGCAGTATGCGAGATACAGCGTGAAGCTGATTTTTTAAATTTTTAAATTGGCGGCAGGTCAAACAGTTCCCCAGAACACTGCCGATGATAAATGCGGTAGAGAACGCACAGCGAGGACACGTCTCTACGCAAAGCCAAAACGTCAAGCCTTTCACAGATTAATGGGTCCCCAACGATTCGGACAGATCTACGTTGTATGCGATCAAATGGATGCAGCTGATACTGGGGTGCACCAGCCCAGTGATCCATAAGAGGCCGGACCTGGACCCTATACAGGGCCAATTGGAGTTTTGCGTGAACTACTATCTTGCTCTGCTGATTACCTCTTGTTTCTTTGAGGTCAACTTGGCCTTACTTTCCATGATTGCGATACTGGCAGTCACTCGAAATATTAAGGCCCAATATGCTGATACTGGACGCAGCTATAAGGGGAGTGTTTTAAAAGTCTGGCGATACGACAAATAGCGTTCTTTTAGAGGTTAACGCGCAAACTTGTGTCTTCAAGGGTGAGTTGAACCAAGTTCCTTTTACTCTATGAGGAGACATTCTCGAGACATGTCTCAACAGAAAACATAAGTTTATTTCGGCACTGTTCAGCGTTTTCCCGAAAAATACGTCCGCGGCCGGAGTAAAAAGCATTCACTGTGCATAGCAATGAATGCTAGAATCCTCTAACATGTCACTTACATTCAGAGGATACAATGTAGGGGACAGCACACAGCCTTGGGGGAGCCAGCCAGCCAGGGGAGCGCCAGTCAAGGGCGTGTATTTCGAGCAAAAACCATCGACAGCGACCTTGATGCTGCGCCCAGTGAGAAAGCTGGCGTTACACTTGCATAATTTCTCGGAAAGACCGTAGAATGGAAGTTTTGCTAGGAGCGCCCATGCCACACTCGACCGAAGGCCTTCGTCATGTATAAGCTAACTGCCAGGCAATCTCTCTTACTCTTCACGAGTCTGGAACTATGCCAACTGAGAAAGAGTGCCGAAATAAGCGCGTTAGTACCGGTATCAGCTAAGGAAACCATGAACGGAGCATTAAAGGAGAGATGCCATCTTGCCCGCTCGTACTGTGGATGTCCAAAGAGGAAAGAGCTCGCTTAACAGTTTTTTTGCTGAACTCTACCCCAGGCATTGAACTCTGACACCGCGGGATGGTCAAAGGTCAAAGGCGTTGTTTCTCCAAAATCGTGTTCGAAGCAAAAAGAGCATGATTGAAGAGAGATTGGCTTTCTTTTTTGCCGTATGAACTAAGATGTCATTCTCTGTGCGCAATGGCGGAAGCGAAGGCTAGCTAAAATTACCAAGCGCCGTCTTTGAGAGCGCTCAAAACTGATGAGTTAAACAGACGGGTAGCTCCCAAGTTTCTCGCCGATTTTGGCGATATGCTCGGACTTTGTTCTGGCAATTTGCCACTTAAAGTACCTAGATTCTCGATTATACTTCCTCTTGGAGGCTTTCACCTTCGGATCCATAGTAAACAGTGCCCTGGCTCAAATTGGATATTGGCACCGATTGACACTTCAATGCTATGAATATAAAGTTCCATGCCCTGTAGAATTACGTCAGCAACATCAGCGACACAGGTGCTAGGATCATCGGAAGAGGAGCAAACCGACCTCCAGGGATAAGATGAGTAAAATGTACGCATCCCATCGGAATCTGCTAACTTGTAGTGGCAGACGCGACGAGCTGCGGGTGTTCTGCGACTGCCGCGTTTAATAGCCACCACAGTACCAGACAATGGTCTGAAGACCCTAAAGGCGCATCGACGCCAATCTGGTACTGTTCCTGATGCGAAGTCAGCAGAAGGTCCAATAAGGAGGCATTGTAGTTGTCCACGTCCGGGTCGCGAGTCGGGTAGGTGACTCAACCAATTGGGACAATCCATTTGCCATAGAAAAGTCGAATACAGCTCTCCCCGCGTGCCATGTTAGAGTATGTGAAATCTTGTGAGATCAATTACTAAAATCTACATCACAGTGACCGATTGAGCTGAAATTTGGATAATGACATCAGTTATGGTGCCACTGATATTGATTTTTTTTCAACTTCACGCTGTATCCCGCATGGGAAGGGAGGCTCCCTCTGCTTATCCTATTAGTTAGCTGCAGTGTTAACACTTTCGGAGGAATTTTTGGTGGCATTGCGTTTTGAGAGGTGGAACTCAACGCCACGCATTGTCTCGACACCAGAACGAAAAAAAAGGAAATATCACATTTTCAGTCACACCCGTTTACAGTCACACCTTAAGCTTCTATGACTGTCGTTGGTATAATGTAAATTTTATAAATATTTTTTTACATAACTGCATTTAATTCTTTCACTACAATGATCTATAAACCTTATCCATACCTTTACATACATTCTGACAAACAAACTATTAGTGTGAACTACAACATAATACTTATTCAATTTACATTATTTTATATACAATACTATATTATAATACATGCTGACCTTATGTCCAAGATCATCAGCCACCGAGCCAGCAAGGCCTTTGAAGAGAGCGGCCGCTCTTGCGCAGTGGGTGCGGGGAATCTCACTATTGTCATTCGCTTCCCACTCATTGAGCGTGTTCTGAGAGGTACTATATACCTGTAATAAAAGAAAATTATTTTTAGTACATGCTTTAATTGGAAAAACATTTAGTCTATAAATAGATCTCGATCTAATTTGGCCATGTTGTAATGTTTCTTCTGTTGACGATCCTAAATAAATAAATAAATAAGTAAAAAACGATATGATGTAGGTCAGTCGTGACAGTGAATGTGATAGATTGTAAGTTCGATTCCCACTGGAAGAAATTAAATTTTTAATATTTGCACTTCTTCGTTCTGATGTCGATATGAAGTTCGTCGTTAGGTTTCGTCAGTCAACACGCAATGTCTCTAGAATTTGACAAAAATTGGAGAATGGATGTGTTAACGCAGCGCTTCGCCACGATACCAAAGAAAATAAATGAAAATATTAAATATTTTATTTTCTCAAGTGGAAAATGTGTCCACAACTTGTCAAATTCTTAGTCACAAACAAATGCCTCTGCGCCACCCCTGGCCATTATTACTTTATAAAAAAAACGCTTCCATTACTGAGTAACTGACATACAATGACACGACGCACAGTCGAAACTTATGATCTTAAAAAGTTGACATGATTGGCATATAAGGATTGTAAGTAGAATCAAGAAATGATTTCTTGGAATTCTTACTGAAATAACGGGATTTTCCTTTTTATTATTATACTTAAAGTCATTCAGGGCGACGACTAGTATCTATATATATAAAAGGACTTGTGCNTCTTATATAAAGGACTTTGACTATAATACTATCACATTTTTCACTAAGTTTAAGTCAATATAACATGGAGTTAAAATATTTTTATTTATGGCTCCGTAATAAAATATCATCAATCTACAATTTTTAGTGACAGGAATAAAAACCGCAGTAAATTAAGTACTGTCGTATTATAATTATAGGATTATTTATAATATATAAAATATTTATTATTTACATAATATTATTTTATATAAAAGTGCAATAAACATTTAACCTCTACAGTTTTGGAAGACGTGTCTAATAGGGTGCGCCTATTGTGTCCCTGAATTTGTGCCTACGAATGGCCTCTAACCATTGGCTTTCCTTGTAATCTGATTTTCTTATTATTATTGTACATATAATGTAGGTACATAATATAATAATATTAAAAATAACTTTACAAAGAACAATGAAAACACAATTTATCTGGAGAATCGATTAAGCATTAAATACTACTTCTATAATAACTATTAGAAAAGCATAACATAGTAAAATACATACACATCTTGACAGCTAGATAAAATTTCTTCATCATCAGGGAGCCTCTTATGACACAATTCAGTCAAACCTCCAGGGCCTCGAGCCACGTAGTATTTTCTTGCCCTTTTAGCTGCATCTATCTCACTGCCATCACTGGTTGCATAAAAAATATTTAAAATTGCTATTTCTTCGTCCGATGTGGATCTGGTTAGGTTATCGCGGGCCCATCGTTCACCAAACGACGCTGCCGGAGACATCCTGAACCTGAAAAAAAAAATGTTTGTTAGAATATACGAAGCCAGGGGTGCAAGGGTATAAGTGTGTGACTGTAATTGTGGATTATTTAATATTTTACTTTCCTCGCTCTATTGATTTCCGCCACCCAAAACGCAATATCTTCAGAATTAGGTGGAAAGTGAGGAACGGAAATATTTTAATGGGAACGAAGTGTCTTAACACTAGGTTCCCTCTGAATACCTTGCTATATTCGGGATGTATCCCGACTATAGCAAGGCGTCGACGACTATAGTTTGACGCTGTAGCGTCGAGCTAAAAAAACACTAAATATCATTTATATTTACAAAAATCATATTAACTACTCATTGTCACTCATAAGTATTATTTAAATACTCATTTCTAAACGTATTTTATAATCACTACCATTATAAGTATAACTTCACTACAATTTGTAAACTTGTTTTGTGTAAATTGTTAGAGAATAACTAAAAAAAAAAATACTTTTACAGATCGCATGTTTTAAGGTCAGGAAAGTATTTTATTAGAGGCCAGTCGTGGCGCAGCGGCACGAGGTATGACTGTAAAACCGACTGGTTGTGGGTTCCATCCCCAACTCAACACGCAATGCCTCCAGAATTTGGCAGAAAATGGAGAACTAGGTTCCCTCTGCCTACCCTGCTGTGTGCGGGATACAGCGTGAAGCTGATAAAAAAAAATATTTTTAAATTAAAGATCATCGAATATTGTCATTTTCTCGCTCTGGTAACGAGGCGTAGCGTAGCGTTGAGTTCCGCCGCTCGACACGCGATAGTTTCAGAATTCAGCGTAGGGGACGAAAGTATCTTAATGCGAATGGAGTGTCTCAACACTAGGTTTCCAGATTTCTTCTTCCTACCTGGATATGTGCAGAATGCAGCGAGAAACGAAAAAAAAAGAACATTTATGTAAAATTTGCTACAAATTTATGCGATAAGTGGTATTTGTTAAACAAATTCTCTGCGCTGGAACTAAAACGAAGCTGAACGTATGGCTTAGCGGTCAGAGCGCCTGGTCGGTTTCCAGGAGGCGCGGGTTCGAGTCCCGCGACGTTCAAATTTTTATACGTTTTCTAAATAAGTATTCTAAATAAGTATAAAACGAAACTGTTATACTAAGAAATTTCTTACCATTCACATACTATGTTTGATGTAAGTTCTGCAAAATCTATGTAACATTCAAAACACGCGATTCCCCGAATAGAACATTATTTCTATAATATTTGCATACATTTCAATTTATCAAAGTTTGGTTTGATGTTGACGCGTCTTTTCCCTATACGGTAGAAATATTTCCGCGTAAAATGTTTTTCATGTTAACTGTACTTATAGAATAATGGTCTTATGATATAAGATAAAGCGATCGTATTGAAACCTTTTTTTACGACCTTGACCTTAGTACAGCAGGGGCATAAACGTGACTTTAAACGTGACTGTTGTGGGTTCGATGGCCATTCGGGGGAAATAAATATGTAATGTTTTCACCTGTTCGTTTTGGTAGCAGCATTGGGTTTCGCCATGTAAATCGCAATGCCTCAAGAATTTGGGAGAAAGTGGGCAAAACGGAAGAGCCTTAATGGGGAACGGAGTATCTCAACCTAGGTTCTCAGGTTCCCCTTGCCTACCCTGCATTATTCGGAACACAGCGTGAAATTAAAATATATACATATATAGCTTGATCGACGTACCGATAAATATAATAGGTATATTATTAAAATATTGAAATATTTAAGAAAACCATTATTTAAAAATAAATAAGAACCACTACTTAATAAATTATTTCTTAAGGATAATTAATATATTATATGAAGAACTAATTGTAGTCGTCTTGGTGCAATGTGAGGCAGCGGGTAACTGTAAACACGGCGGTTATGGGTTTGATTCCTACTCTGGCGAAAGTATTATTTTTATTCCTCATTCGTTAAGTTTCGGCATATATCGCGCAATATTTTAAAGATTGCACGGTATGCTATATCGAGGATAGTTAAAATAATGTATACTCTGATACAATTTATATTGTGTTATATTATAACGCTTCATCTTTTGTCTTGCACTAAGGACTGGACTGTTTCCAATTTTTTACGCAAACGAGCTTCGAAGTACACGATGTACTTCTTCTTCATTTTCGATGTTTTTGATGTAAGCTATAAAGGGGATATATATGCACAGTAAAATTTTCTACTTGTCATAGTGATGTTTTTATATATATATATATATATATATAATATATGCACAGTAAAATTTTCTACTTGTCATAGTGGTGTTTTTTATTTGAATAAAATATATATGTAGGCAAAGGGCACCTGGGAACCTAACCTGGGAACCTAACCTGGGAACGGTGGCGAAACTCAACGTGGTGTTTTCTCCGTCTCCAGAGCGAGGAAATGATAATATGAAATGTTTTATTTCCTGCCCCTGCCGCACGACTAGCCTCACATTGTAATTTAGGGGATTAATTTGTATAGGATTTATTATAAAAAATATGACGGTGATTTTTTCATAGTGAGAAATCAAGTATAATACGATGAGGTAACACCACCCTCCGTGATCTTATACAATAGATTACATCGTTATCTTTGAAAAAAAAATATAAGCGAATCGAATTTATGATTTTTATTTTAGTGAGACATTAAATATATATAATAGTTAAATATTATCGTTAAAATATATGACTATTAAAATTAAATAAATAAATAACGCGTAGGTATTCTGCGAAAAACCGCATTATATTAGACTTGGCTGTACTTGCAATATTTATTACACCTTAGATCGATAAAGAAATGTCCTTGACTTATCTCAGTTAGTAGAAGTTTTTTCTTTTTTTTTTCATTGTTTATTAGGGCGTAAAGTCGAGAGGTGATGTAGGAATAAGAGGAGATTTTTTGCTATCTTAGTTTGAGATGACCTTCATGGTACAATAATGGTGAACATAATACAAATATTGTACTAACTATAATAAGTACTATACTGAAGGCCAGACGTGGCGCAGAGGTTAGGTCTATTATTCTAGTTGTAGGTTGACACCACTCCCGCTTGAAGAAATGAAATATTTAATATTTTCATTTATTCGCTCTGGTGCCAAGACAAAGCGAGGCGTTTAGTTCCGCCACTCTACATGCAATGCTTCCAAAATTCGGCGGGAAATGTGAGAACCAAGTGTGTCTTAACACCCTGGTTCCCTCTGCCTACGCTACCGTGTGCGGCAATGCAGTGGGAAGCTGATTTATTTATTTATTTGTTTTAAAAACTGTATAACTTATAGAGTAGTGACAAGTTCAAATAGTTAATATATTTAAACTAAACTCAAAAGCATTGAACTGAATTGCTAAAAAATAAGCATAGAGACATATTATATTTTATGTAAAGAACAGAGAAATTTGTCACTCGGCAGGGGCACAAGCGTGCGACTGTAAACGTAATAATTTATTTAATATTTTTATGACTTTGTTCTGGTGTCGAGGCAAAACACGGCATTGAAATCTGCCATTCAATACGCAATACCTCCAGAATTCTGCCGCAAATGGGAAGCGGAGTGTTTTACACTAGGCTGCCTCTGCCAACACTGCTATATGCGAGATACAGCGTGAAGCAAAAAGAAATATTAACCAATTGTCACGGCACTCAAAACACAAAGGTTTTGTCTCGTGACAGTTGAAGTCAAATGCCACTCCATCCTATCACGCTTATCCTTGACATTATACTTTAAATTGTGATAGGCAAAAGTTCAAGTAAGAGGTGCCTTAGGTAGATTGAAATTTGATGTCTTGAAATCACATTTTATTTAATGAGGTGTTGAATAGGTTATTTAAAAAATGCTTTCAATTTTATTAGGCCAGACGTGGGGCAGGGGCACAAGCATGGTGACTGTAAACGCGACAGGTAGTGGTTTCGATTTCCACTTAAGAAAATTAAATATTTAATATTTTCATTTCTTCGCTCTGGTGTCGAGGCATAGCGCGGCATTTAGTTCCGCCACTCAAAACGCAAGGCCTCCGGAATTTGGCGGAAGGTAGGGAGCAGAGTGTCTTAACACTAGGTCTCTATACATAAACCCGGTGAAATGCGGGATACAGCGTGAAGCTGAAAAAAAAATCTAATGAATTAACAGCGATGGCATTGTTGAACAATTAGCATAGATCGAATTGAAAGTATAATAACGAGTTCATATTCTATTTCAGTTTACATATATTACTACATACCTACAGAGTTTTCCTATAATTTTGGTAGAACGTAACGTAGAGCACACGATGTCTCCAAAATAGGTAATATGTGAAAGGTAACTGACTTTTTCCTTTATAAGTTTGAGCACAGGTTGAGCTGTGTCATCAATATCCAATTAACTATTGAAACGAAAAAGACTGAAGTCAACATATTTGTAATCAAATAGCATCAGCTTCACGCACACGGCAGGGTAAGCAGAGGAAACCTAGAACCTAGAACCTAGACGGAGAGTCTAGCATTCTCCGTTCTTCGTTCTCCGTTTTCTGCCGAATTATGGGGGCATTGTGTATTGTTAGTGACAGACACAAAGCCGCATTTTGCCTTGTTAACAGAACCCAGAATTAAAATAAAATCAGCTTCACACACACAGCAGGGTAGGCAGAGGGAAGCTAGTGTTAAGACACTCCGTTTCCCACTTTCCGTCAATTTTGGAACTCAACGCCGCGCTTTCCCCTCGAAAGACCAGCACCAGAGCGAAGAAATGGAAATATAAATTTAAATAAATATTTCATCTCCTTGAGTGGGGATAGAACCCACAACCGGTGGATGTTACAGTCACACTTTGTGCCCCTGCGGCACGGCTGGCCTCAATTAACGTAGCTACGTAAAAAACATAACAAAATTCAAATTATTCATAATTTTTTAAATAGTGAACACAAAACCCACAAGACAAAAATATCCTATTCGCCCCATATTGTGAGGCGAATAGAGTCGAACATAAAATAAATTGTAAATATATTTTTTGTAATATTATAAACTTTGCGATCATTAAAAAAGTTGAAATAATAATTAATGATATCAATATTAATGACTTTCACACAAATCACACATATGCGTCGCACCATTTTTCCCATCTATAAGACTGAATCCAATCATAAGAAACTAATATCGACAAGCTATTCCAATTTCTTTATTGAATTTTTGTTTAATGTTTTAACCTTCTGCAAATTCAGACGCATATTGAAAAACCACTTTACATGCCATTTCGAAGCCACGGCTCGCTAAGTACAGTAAACCTAAAATATGAAATAACACTTTTTAAAAACGTAATCCACTTCGCCTTCGATAATATGACCCGAATAACTCCATATCAAAGATTTTTTACATAGATATTTTGTGCAAAAGCACACTTATCACATTATTCTCAAGAATTAAAATATATTCTAATATATGCCCTTTTCTTATCAATCTTCTTCTTACTTCTGACATTAATCCCAGCTGTAGCCAGGGTCTGCCTTCCTACTCAACCTACTCTACTTTGCACGGTCAGTAAGGTCCTCATTGGTTAGACCATAGGCTCTCATATCCTGTATCATGACATCCAACCAGCGCTTCCTTAGGCATCCGGGAGGTCTCACTCCACGGATTGATATAGTAAGGCACTTGCATCCGACATAGTTCTTAAGCCGGCGTACAACGCGGCCAAACCATCTCAGACGATGCTTTTGGGGCTTATCCGCTAAATATTTAACTCAAAGTCTTAACATAAATTATTAAAGTTATGTAAAGAACTTATACGACTGTCTACTTTAGCAGAGTGCTAAAAATCTAACACACCCAACAACACCCAACAACCTGAATCGCTGTTGTGCAGCACTGATAATGATGTAAACAACAAATAAAAAAAAATACTGTTGACAAGTAATAAGGGTGGGAGAAAGGGAAGTAAGAGGTTTAAACGTCTAGACGTTTGAGTTATTTCTCTCACGTTATTTAAATTATCAACGAATTTCTTATTATTGATCTGATTCACAAATTGATCCGATTTGCCTCGGTACACTCACTACATACCAAAAATAGAGGATATTGGACTCCGTCGTGACGCAGGGTGTGAACGTAGTGTGTGACTGTAAGACGACAGTTGTGGGTTCGGTCCCCACTCGGGGAAATAAATTATTGTTTATTAATATTTTAATTTCTTCGCTCAGGCATCAATGTAAAAGCTCGACATTGAGTTCTGCCACTCAACACGCAATGCCTCGAAAAACTAGAGGGAAATTGGGCAACGTAGTGTCTTAATTCTACTTTCCCTCTGCAAACCCTTTGTAAGCGGTATACACCGTGAAGCTGATTTTTTTAATAACCTAAAAATATACCATAAATATTTATCTATTAGGATGTCGAAAACTTATAAAAGAGAAAATAACGGCGGGTTCCGTAGTACCTTTATTTTTATTTGATGTGTAAATTTTCAGTCAAAAAATTGTCGTGAGTCAGAAAATAGACAATTTTTTTATCTTTTTGAAGTGAAGAACAATAAAATAACATATTTTGAAGTGATCAGGAAGTATCAGGGTGAAGGAAATAAAAAATATAAATATTCATATCTTGGAGTGGGAATCGAATCTACAACCAGTCGCAATTACAGTCACACGTTTGTGACCAACAAGCAAACGCCATTCGTATCCTGCTATTTCAGGGATACAGCGTGAAGCAAAAAAAAGCTTACGTGTTCCGAAGCTATAAATAGATATTTCTAGTTCAGAAATGAAGTGCTAATATTCGTGAGAAATAACCATGTTTTTACAATCAATTATGGTACATATTTACTCATTCTAGCGTGTATATTGTACATACCATTAAAAAACCAATAAGGAAGTTGCTCAGGAATGAACATTGCACACGATTTCATATTTTTTTTGCTAATATTTATTATAGAGAATTGTTTTGGATTAGATAGATTTAAATAGAGAATATATTTATATATTATATGTTTATTTCTTCAGGCCATCGTGGCGCAGTAGGACAGCGCCTAAGTGTAAACGCCACAGTTGTTGGTTCGATTCCAACGGACGATCATTATTAATATATATTTTTTCTGCTTTGGTAAACTGAGTTTCACCACTCAACAAGCAATATCTCGAAAATTTGGCGGAAAAATTGTATGTTTTTGTTGAAAATTTTCTATCTGTTAGGTCAAATAAAAGTTACTGAAAGTAGTACCTATGATACGACTCCCATCAATATACCAATTGGATGGTATCAATCAATTGATTACATTTATATATTTGTAACTGTATGTCAGTATGCTGTATGCCAGATATAGGATAGGCAGAGGAAACCTAGTGTTAAGACACTCCGTTTACCATTTTTCGAGGCCGAATTTTGTAGGCATTGCGTTTTGAGGGGCGGAAATCAACGCCCCGCTTTACCTCAACACCAGAGCGAAGAAACTGAAAATATTAAATATTTAATTTCCTCGAGTGGGGATAGAACCCACAACCTGTCGCATTTACAGTCACGCCCTTGTGCCCCTGCGCCATGACTGGTCTTTGTTGTGACTGGATGTTCAAATAATTTTCAAAATTAACGTGAAAAGAAAAATTAGAGGTCTCAAGCTTTTCTGAAATTCATGCTTAACTTAGCCAGAGCCCTTTCATCTGATACCTCACTTGAACTAGCGGCTTTAATACCAAATTTTGCCCCCTTTTAAAGCTATTATTTATTAAGATTTAACCACAAATATATAGTTTTTATATTTTTTCTCAACCACTACCTGTAGGTACTAGTTGCCAAATTTCATAATTAATTTTAATTCCCTTTATTGTGTCGGAATAGGCATTTTTTGCTGTGTAAACGACCATATATATTTTTAAGTAAATGTAGAAATAGATTTTTTTTTGAAAAAATCATGGGCCCGGAGATCTAGGTATATGGTTTGAATTTCAACTCGATATCTCCAAGTGTTCCTGAGATAAAAGCTCTTGACAGAGAGACAAACACACAGACGGACAAAAAAGTGATCTTATAAAAGTTCCTTTTTTCCTTAAAAGGTACGGAACCCTAAACATGCTTAATACATTATTATTTAGCGAAGTGAAGCAATCTCCAGTGTATAAGGCCGTTGTACCTTGCAAGGCAATTTCCTGCATTGCGTTAGGTTTCTTCCATTTTCTGTATAGTAAATAATAAATTATAGCTTGTGTTTTTATTATACTTACTCACTTCGAAGTAGATTGCGTTATCCTAATTTATATTTCTATATATACTTGTACGTAAAATCATCTTAACAATCCCGTACAGCAGGATAAGCAGCGGGGACTTTCTTTTATTCTATTCTCCACCTTTCACCTAATATTCAGGACATTGCGTGTTTAGTAGCAAAACTCAACGCCGCGTATGTTTATCAGACCGAGGAAATGAAAATAATTTAAATATAAAAGAGAGAATGACCGCTCGTGAAAAGAAAGAAGTGACATAACATTCCATGATGAATATACTGAAATATTGGCTATGATTTTCACTTCCACAGAAGTAATAAAGGCCCCTCGTACTAATATATAATTATTATGTCTATACCCGTCCCCTACTAGGATATCCTAGTCTGCGTCCCCTACGCAGTAATGATATTAATTATTTTAATTTATTTACAGTAAACAACGTACGCAACTTATGTACGTGAAACGCGACAGGCTTGCACTCTCTTAAACGCCTAGCTTCTTTAGTACGGGTAGACTGAGGTGGCATTCGTCTGTTAATTATGTCAACTGACAGACGAATGCCACCTCAGTCTACCCGTGACCACGGACTACTGCAAAGTGTTCGAAACGTCGGGTTTCCAAAATATAAAATCTTAAATATACGCGACTAACCTAGCCTGCACTTAAAAATCACCTAATATGTAGCTGCGGTGGCGTTAGTACTATTTACATATATTGACCCTACCGTAGTAGTTTTTGAATTCTACGATGATTTTTTGCGTTTGACAATGTCGGCTGACAATTTTTCGATAGTTTACAATTTCAGGTTTAGCGAATGCGTAAAAATATGAATAGACGGTTTTTATAATCTTACGTGACATATATAAGAATAGCCTAGCTTCACTCAAATGGCTTTCCTTAAGATATCAAAGCCTTATATGAGAAACCCTCGACATAAGATTTTCAATATCGTACAACAGAATATTGTCCAAGCCGTAAAATGTGTATAGAGGACGTCGTTACGACAAGTTTTATTAAAATATGTGCCGCTTACGGGTATTGGTTGTCACTTCGTATTTTTCGATACTTTTGCCGCATTTTCAAGTCTATTGGATTTTTTTGTACTGTAATATAGGACTTTATTTTTAACATAATAACGTAAATGTAGTTAATATTTTAAGTCTTAGTTGTTATTATATATAAGTAAAAAAAATCAGCCAGATGTCTCTCGCCGGACTCGGACTCGCCAACTTTCAGGAGTGTACGGAAACACAATTTTAAAAAGACGACGAACTGGAATTTGCGGACGTATGCTTATTTTATATGAAATAAATCACAATTATAAGTTGGTAATAATTTATATCTGTTAATATGAATATAATTCCATTTTTCGATTTTTTTCTTTACTTGTATTGCAAGTTCTCACTTCTTGCGAAATGAAACTTTGGGAAATACAGGAATAAAGTTGACAAACTTAAGTATGCAAATGTACGCACTAATTTTAAATTTGTAATAGTTTTTAATCTGTAATATAAATATAAATTTTCAATTATCTTTTGAGTGCTTTCACTTAGCTTATTTTTTCTGTTTTCTAAGGGACCGTAAACCGGAATATTTGATATTAACTTCATCTATCATCAACATCTACGCGATCTCGAAATAAATACACAGACGACAATACAGACAGACGAACAATAAATTGATATACTCGTATGCTACAAAGGTACCGTTTTCACCTTTTTAAGTACGGAACTCTAAGAATAATAATTAATAAATGACTTAAATTATAATTAAAAGTAAAATCATTTAAACAAAGGAAATAAGGTGAAAGACATAATTGATGGATGACTATAAAAGTGAGTAAAAGCCAGTTTAAAAACAGTGGCCAATGAGCGGTGCGACCTCGATGATACTTTATTACCTAGGGACAAGTTAATAAAAGGAAATATTCTTTTATTTTGATGATCGATGACAACATAAAACTATTTAAAAAAAGATATACTTTAGTTGCCAGTCGTGGCGCTGCGGCACGAGGTGTGACTGTAAAACCAATTGGTTGTGGGTTCGATCCTCACTCGAGGAGATGAAATATTTACTTAAATTTATATTTCCATTTCTTCACTCTGGTGTCGAGGTTAAGCGCGGCGTTGAGTTCTGCCACTTAACACGCAATGTCTCCAGAATTCGGCAGAAAGTGGGGAACGGAGTGTCTTAACAGGTAACTATGTTCCCTCTGCCTACCCTGCTGTGTGCGGGATACAGCGTGAAGCTGATTTTTGATTTATTTATACTTTATGTTTCTCTATCTTAAGAGAAGCTATCTATGTTGACAAAAAAAAATACTTTTTATTTATTATAATAATATGAGTGATCATAGTTTTATATTAATATTAATAAAAGAATATACTAAAGTAGCCATAGCCAATACGGCTACAAGTAGCTCATAACTTAACCTCAACTTTTTATTATTTTTATCACTTAAAAAAACAATTAAATTGTTTTTACGATACAAACTGATATGGAATTATGCTTCTATATTGATTTCATGTATGGGAAAAATCGTGCCTCAGTTTTAGTTGCAATTAGGAACTTGTTAAGTGCGTGTTAAAATAAACTTGCCATAACAGCGTGTAAATGTTTATAAATTGGTTCAAATTTTATTAAATTTCCAAATAAAATACCGATAAATTTATATCAGATATGCTCGATTCTCGATTGAGGCCGGTCGTGGCGCAGAGGCACAAAGTGTGAATGTAAAATCGACTGGTTGTGGGTTCGACTCCCACTCGAGGAATTGAAATATTTATTTACATTTATATTTTCATTTCTTAACTCTGGTGTCGAGGCAAAGCGCGGCGTTGAGTTCCGCCACTCAGCACGCAATGCCTCCAAAATTCGGCGGAAAAATGAAGAACGGAGTATCTTAACACGAGGTTCCCTCTGCCTACCCTGCTGTGTGCGGGATACAGCGTGAAGCTGATTTAATTTAATTTCAATTTAGATACGCTCGATTGCCACTCGTGGCGCAACGGCACAAGGGACAGGTTCGAATCCTACTCGAAGATTTCGACGGAAAGTAGGGGGCGGAGTACCTCAACACTGAGCTACTCTGCTACAGAAGCCATTAAAAAAAAAAGAAAAATGTCCCACTCCTATGTGCAACAGTTATTGCTATGTACAATGAAGAGTGAATGATTTGATTTAAAGCTGCCTAATCTCCGAATGAATGAACGACAGAAAGAGAAAATATATATATTTTTTTAATTATAATTATTTCAGGTTCTAATTTAACTTTAGCCTTCCTCTTTATACCCAGCGGGATCGCTAGAAAGAATGGCGCCACACGTTGTGGTCTCAACATATTTCTTGCGCCTGGTACGCTTTAATTACTATTGTATCAACTTTTCAAAATAGAACCACAAAAATAGTAAATATATTTTTAGAGCTCGAGAGAGAGATTTCAGAGTATCTTAACACGAGGTTCCCTCTGCCTACCCTGCTGTGTGCGGGATACAGCGTGAAGCTGATTTAATTTAATTTCAATTTAGATACGCTCGATTGCCACTCGTGGCGCAACGGCACAAGGGACAGGTTCGAATCCTACTCGAAGATTTCGACGGAAAGTAGGGGGCGGAGTACCTCAACACTGAGCTACTCTGCTACAGAAGCCATTAAAAAAAAAAGAAAAATGTCCCACTCCTATGTGCAACAGTTATTGCTATGTACAATGAAGAGTGAATGATTTGATTTAAAGCTGCCTAATCTCCGAATGAATGAACGACAGAAAGAGAAAATATATATATTTTTTTAATTATAATTATTTCAGGTTCTAATTTAACTTTAGCCTTCCTCTTTATACCCAGCGGGANAGCGAAGAAATGGAAATATAAATTTAAGTAAATATTTCATCTCCTCGAGTGGGGATCGAACCCACAACCAGTCGGTTTTACAGTCACACTTCGTGCCGCTGCGCCACGACTGGCCTCAACAATCTTTCACATTTATAAAATTAAAAGGATTGATTAGGATAACATATCTAAGACTAAATGTTATCTATTTCTTTTTTAATGGATCTAAGAAAAAGTAATTTTGCAAAAGAATTATGTATTAATTTTCTACTACATACACTATAATGTAAGTTGTACTTTGAGAAAATGTTCAATTTATCTTGTAGTATTTAGATATATTTATTCCATGATGCTTAACTCATTGATTTTTGTTACAGAAATTTGATTGTGTTGTAAAATTTAGGCTATAGACAGTGAGAAATAAAAATTGTTCATCTTAAAAAGATATATAAAACGAGGATATCTTCTAAGCTCACAGTAATATTTAATGTAAATATTTTATCTACAAAATACTGTTAAAGTAAACTTAAAACCCTTTAAATAGCAGGGGATGCCCGAATACTGGACATAAAATATAAAAAATGTTAATCAATTAGCCTCTTGAGACATCCAACTGTCTGTCACAAGTGTCAGTGACAATGAAGGAGACACAAAGAAAATGACTCATTTCAAAGAGTACTAATGTTTCATAAAAAACCGTTATTTTTCACAAAATTGACAGCTGCGTATAAGTAGAAGTCAGTGACATTTGCAAAACTTGATCGGTGTCGTACTGTTCACAAATGAACCGTTAAAACGTTATTAAGAAGGATATTATTATAAAATTTTACGATTTACTGTTATTTATGTAATTTACATATTAGTAAATTAAAGAAATTACCATTTATTTTCACATTTTAATTTGAAATGGTGAATTAAATATGCTGCCAGAAGAAACTGCGTGTCGAGTGGCTAAATTCAATGTCACATTTTGTCCAATAGAGCAGAAAAATGAAAATAAGTCCTTTTATATATTATTATAAGACATTTTTTTTCAATTTTCTGTCATTATCACTGTGCTCTAAGCTATTATTTTATATACTAAAATTATATGTAAATTTTTAAATTTGTTTCTCTAATTTTTGATTCGGTTGCGCAGGAGCACAAGCGTGCGATTGTAAACGAGACAGGTTGTGGGTTCGATTCCCACTTCATCACATCGACATTGAGGAAATTAAATATTAAATATTTTTTTTTCGCGCTAGAAACAAGGCAAAGCACGGCGTTGATTTCCACCACTCAACGAGTAATGCCTCCAGAACTGGGGAATGGAAGTGTTTTAATGGGAACGGAGTGTTTTAACACTAAGTTCACAGGTTCCTTTTGCCTATTCTGCTATGCAAAGAATACAGGGTGAAGCAAACATAATTATTTTATTCGATGTAAATTATGACAATCGTCTAAATATTTAAATGTTTAATCTTATTCAAAGTATTAGAATTTACAACAAAATATATTACAATTTGCTTTATAATAATAATAAAGCTAATAAACCTTTGTTATTTTAGTTCCAATACTGTATTGTGTTTGCACTGTTGCCTTAGAATTAAAATGATCTAATTGAGCTGGGTATGATATTAATCATGATATACGGATCCATATAAATTTCAGGGTACTAAATACATATAATATTAGTTAATATTATGTCATTATATTATATTTTACTTCGTTGTAAATATATCTTACTGAAGTAAATCGTCAATCTCGCAGTAAGTCGTCTTATAAGTCAGATAAAGTATTGGTACATTTATCAGGAAAAGTCCTCATTTCTCCTCAACTCTCCATTTTCCTAAATTATCAAAAAGAACCGGACGACTTTATATTTATCTAAGCCTTTTTTATTCGCTTCACGAAATGTAAACTGTATATTACTTTGTTAGATATTTATTAACAAAATATTAATTAAAATGATGTAAATTTAAAACAACATATTTTCTTAAATTGCCTTTAAAAAATATGTTTTTATTCATGTACTTAGATTACATACGTAGTAAATTCAATATTAATATAGGATCAAAAACGTAGTAGGAATTGCCTTGAGATTAGACTGCCTTACGGCGACAGTCTTTATACTATACTCTGGCACATGTTGTCGTTTTTAAACAAAGTATCAAAATATTTTTTAATTATTTCCAGTTATATATTCTGAATACGAAATTAAAAATTAAGAAAGTCCTCTTTTATCTAAGGATCTTAGACTTAGGCAGTATAATTTAATCAGTATATATAAACGAAAACAGAAAAAATAAAAACAAAAGAACATACCGCTGAGCACGTAACAACACTGCGCGTGCGCACGCGCTTATGAACACTGTCGTTGTACTTGTATATTTACTAGTGAGTCATTGCCTTCACATCGCCTTGACCTTAGCGAATGTTTTGGGACTTAATTTGAAGTTTTTTTTTGGATTTTCCATAATATGATCTAAATTATATAAGAAATATTTGAAAATAATTAAAAACTGCAAATATGTGCTTGTTTTCTTGCAGTTGGAGGCTGTATTTCTACTGGATCTCTTTTTTTATATAAATATTGTATAATTGTGTATTGTATAACAGTTATACAGTATAAATAATATGTCAGTTATTGGCCAATTTCCTTCGTGTGGATTCCATACAACGTGACATTGGCAAAGTGAATTGTGTTCAACGGGCATGCTCGAAACACCATAAAGAAAGAAATCAAACAAACACTCGAATTAGTTCAGAATAAAAAGATTTTTTTTTTAAATTTTATACCTTTAAATGTTTCTTATACTTCACAATGGCCCGTGGTAATGGAGTACTGACACTTTGATGTTCGAATTAGTAGTTCGCGTTTCATTTTAAATATGAAATAATACAAATTTTATAATTCCATTCTTTAGTTATTGAGATATTGTTTTGGATCTAAGAAAATCTCTCCCTTAAATCTCTCTTCGAATTACATGATGTATATTATAATTATTATGTCCGCCTCGTCTATTTACCTTTAAAATAAAAGCATTCTCATTATCACAATAATTTTCTCCTTGAGATATTTCCGTGGCTCTAAATAGTAGACCAATACCTTTTCTGATATCGATATTTATGTTCTTACTTACTAATCACTTTTCTATTTAACTTTACTGACTATTTTACGTCGAATTTTATATCTTTACTGTACATAGTTCAGTATAAGTTTGGCGATCCACCTAGTGTTTCTATAGGTGGTAACGACGCGTGAGTTCAAAAATATGAGTTATCATATTTCTTAAAAAAAAATGAAATATTAGCGACTCAAACGTACGTTTGTTCATTTGAATTTATTGATATATTATACATTTTTTTTGCATAAATTGTAGCTTATGTGTTATTCTGATGTATACGCTATATTATTGGAAAGATTTATCTAAGTTCGTTAAGTAGATTTTTCGTAAAAATAAAAATAAATTAGCTTCAAGCTGTATCCCGCACACAGCATGGCAAGCAGAGGAAACCTAGTGTTAAGACACTCCGTTTCCCACTTTCTGCCGAATTCTGGAGGCATTGCGTGTTGAGTGGCAGAACTCAACGCCGCGCTTGTCCTCGACACCAGAGCGAAGAAATGGAAATATAAATTTAAGTAAATATTTCATCTCCTCGAGTGGGGATCGAACCCACAACTAGTCGGTTTCACAGTGACACTTTGTACCCCTGCGGCACGACTGGCCTCGTTTATCGAATTTTCGATTTTTTCATAAGAGTTGAACAAATATCCATTCTCATAAACATTTACAATTATACTATTAGTTGGACGTAGGATTTTTATTAAAATGAGTTATGAGGCTGATGTTAACCAAAGTTTTGAGTAAATTAAACTAAAGTCAACTAAATTAAACCTGTGCAAAACACACACATACAGAAAATTAAATTAACATACATTGTCTTTAAAGCCTTTGGTAAACCACTTAAAAGTAATATAGATTAAACTGCTGCCTTCGTTATATACTCGGAAGATGCAACATTAGTGTATTGTGAATACATTAATTTACAATGTAATGAATTTAACGCGACATGTTGTTGGTACGATTTCCACTCGAGTAAATAAAATATTTAATATTTTCATTATTTCATGTTAAGACAAAAAGCGGTGTGGAGTGCCACTCAACATGCAGTGTCTCCATAACTCAACATAATTTTTTTTTACGGAAAAAGACACAAGGTCACCTGATGGTGAGTGGAAGGAATTTCCTACGAAACCACATAGTAATAGAATGCCACATATTCAGATGGTATGGATGATACTTGAGTTTGTGAGTTACTGTGCGGTTAGATAATTCGGCGGTAGGTAACAGGCCAAACAGTTCTCCAGAAAACTCCCTATCAGTGCGGCAGTGAAGCCTTCCACAGATCATTGGGTCCCCAACGATTCGGACACTTCTATAGATGAGGTGATTTAATTATATCACAACAATAGATCAGATGAAGTGAAACAAGCATGTTAAAATTCTTTTTTTTCAATATACCTTTGTACTACTACTATATATTCCCAATATACTTTTGTCAGATAACCAAAGTTATCCAATTATAGAAATAGTGAGCCGTGATCAAGTAACTTGAACGCTATTCATAAGCATCGGAACACGGGATACGCCTCAAATCAATAAAACTACCAAAACTCAAAACATCTGATGCAAATACAGATTTGTTACGCGCATGCGCGCGCTTGTGCTGCCATTGCTAAAAAAATATTTACCCATGTCTTTGGGATAAGAAAAGTATTTTATGTATTTTATGGCTATTTTTTACTTCAGACTTATTTTCGAGGGATAACGCTTACTTATATTTTCTTATGGAACATGAATTAGGTACCTGAATTTTTTTTATAATTTTTTATAGTATCTTTTTTGCTAAAATTTGTGTTCACCTTAATTGCTAATATTACTTATATATTTACATTTCAATATAAAACATATTTTTAATTCATATGATTTAAATGGAAACAAAAATAATCAGAACAATTTCTGGCAACATTCGATATAAACGTCAAAATTAAGAAGTGGAGCGAAATTTACGCTATAAAAAGAAATTAATAATAATTATGAATGAAAATAACTGAAATTGGTGCTGAAATATGATTATACATTGGTTTCTTTTATATTGAACCTTGTTAACGAAATCGTTGTTGGTTTTTACAGTACAGAAATACAACAAGTGGCATTTATAGGAATGTTTGAAATATTCACAGTATTTTTTATAGAAATTGTTATGTTGAAATAGTAATGTAGTGTTGTGTTAAACAGTCTTCCGTGTTGAAACATATCTGTTGTTAATATTAAAATAACAAAGTGTTGTGTTAAGGTTGTGCTTAGTAAAATCGTAGAAATTTCGTCGACTGTGAAAGGTAAATGTAATAATTATAAAAATAAAATAATTTAATAACTATTTTAAGAGAATACATTTAGTGAAAGGATAAATATGTTTGTATATATATCTACGAATTAATTACTATATTCTTAATTATGATACAAACGTTCTTATGAACGTTCAAGGTTTATAGAAACACGAAGTGATTATACATTGAATCTTGCCGATTATGCCTGGGGAATAAATATTTTTTTACAATTTAATTGACGTAATCAACATCTAAACAAAATTATAAAAATAAATCAGCTTCACACTGTATCCCGCATAGAGCAGGGTAAGCAGAGAGAATCTAGTGTTAAGACACTCCGTTTCCCACATTCTGCTGGATTCTGGAGGCATTGCGTGTTGAGTGGCAGAACTCAACGCCGCGCTTTTGCCTCGACACCAGAAAGAAGAAATGGAAATATAAATTTAAGTAAATATTTTATCTCCTCGAGTGGGGATCGAACCCATAACCAGTCGGTTTTACAGTCACACTGTGTGCCGCTGCACCACGACTGGCCTCTAACAAAATTATAGATATTTCTTTTATAAGTAAATATTTAAAAAATCCTTAGGTAAAGTTTTTTTTCAGCTTCACGTTGTATCCAGTATATAGCGTGGTAGGCAGAGGTAACCTGGTCTCAAAACTCTTCGTTCCCCACTTTCCGTTGATATTTAGTGGCATTGCGTGTTGAGTGGTGGAATTCAACGCCGCGCTTAGCCTTGTTTTCCTCGTGTTTACAGTAATATGGCCGTCGTGGCACAACCAAAGCGCCACGGTGGTCTCAAAATTTGTTTTGCTCACGATTTTTGTTCAATGGTTGAAATATGCTATTTCATTTGAAATATCAATCTCAAAACCGCACATGATTTAAATTGATCTGAGCAGGAAATATTGAATATTATAAACCTTACCACGTTTACCACTACCTTTTCCTGTACGTTGCTGACACAAAATTTATTCTTAAACAAATTCTTCAAATGGAAACATAAGAGGACATAAAATGTTATTTTTGTTCTTATAGTCAATCATACAATGGATTGACCGAGCGAGGGCAACGCGATGGGCCGAGCACCAGGCTCGCCCCATCGCGTTGCAGGGAGAGGATCTCAAGTAGTGCCTGAGACTTGTGGCCCAAATATAGGCCTAAGAGCCACCTTTAAAATTATTATTAATGCTCGACTTCATTACTCAAGCTCCCCTCTCCATGTAATAAATTTATTAGGTAGAGAGGGAAGCTTGGGTAAAAAAAATACAGTCGAATTGATAACCTCCTTCTTTTTGAAGTCGGTTAAAAATAGAGGCCGTCGTGGCGTAGCGATACAGCAATTGCAATGGTTGTAGGTTCAATTCTCACTCATAACTTGTGCCCAGTTCCCTCTGCCTGCCACATGTGGAATACAGGTGAGCTAAAAAAATAATATGAATCAAAATAAATATTCTAAATATTTACAAAAATTTCGGCTCCAAAAAATCTAGTGCATACTCGCTCAGGGTATCAGAATTATTTATTTTTATTTAATCAGTCGTCCTCCATTTTAAGAAAAAAATTTAATGCCATACTTCTTTAACGTGGGAAACAAGCACAAAATAACGATTGTCTCACGATGTAAATATCTAGGATAAAAGTAGCCATTTCAATTTAAGTACAGATACACAATCATGTTGACGGGATATTTAAGGAAAAATATTTATCTTTGAATTATTTCAAATGTTTATTTGCATACATATATTACTAGAGAATCTCTATATTGTTATAAAATCTACGTCCCAAAAGTTAATTAAAAAGTATTCATATTTTTCTAACAATGTTGCAAGAAAAATCTTAATAAAAATTCTGTCATATTTATATTTTATAAATAGAATTTCTTAGCATACGAAGGGTCAACATGTGTTCTACTTTATCTTTTAATATAGTTACAATATTTTTTTAGCTTCACTCTGTATCGCGCACACGAATGGGGAGGCAGAGCGAACGTGGGACCTAGTGTTAAGACACTCCGTTATTGAGACACTGGCATTGCGTGTTGAGTGGCGGAACTCAACAAATAACTACATAAATCTTCAATCAAAAACACTTTATTGCACAAAAAAGATAATACATACAATTGGTAAAATTTGTAATTTTGTTAGTATAGGCCAATGTTGGTAGCTTAGCTATATAGCTTTGCATAAATATTTTTGTTATTTACTATATATCATACATTTATACATACACTATTCATAAATAAATACATACATAGATATTATATACAGGTGGAAGAGTCTGTACTCCTTTAACGGAAGCAGCATATATGGTAAAATATTTCAAACCCATAACCCAATACTGTACATACGGTATGGCTAAACATCTTGAAATGAAAAAAAAACCTACGTCTAAGCTGTACATGTATTATATATTGATTATTTTTTTTAATTATAGGTTATTATATTATATGAATACTTTTCAATTAACTTTTGGGACGTAGATTTTATAACAATATAGATATTCCCTATTAATATAAGTTTGCAAGTAAACATTTGAAATAATTCAAAGATAAGGTCGATTGAGACTTGCTAGGATTTATCGATCGATTTATCGATCGATTGCTTTGCTCCAGGTACTAATAATGCTTAAGTTAAAAATAACATGACGGACATTAGCAATATCATCAACCGCCGTAGTCGTATAAATCTGAAAATCAGCGTAAAGATGAAAAGACAATGTTAGCAATGGAGTTAAGAAGTTTATAAAGATGGAAAAAAGTGACAGAGAAAGTACACCACCCTGAGGTATCCCAGCACTGAGTCGATTATATGAGGACTGTTTGTCATTAGCGATCGTGAACAATGCATACGTATGCATTGTTCACGATCGATTAGGTAAGAATAAAAACATTCAATAGCGTTTGGTAATACATTAATAGATTTGAGTAAAGCTAAAAGTATGTCGATATCAATTGTGTTATTAGAGCATTAGAGAAATCTAAGAATGCTAGTATGGTAATATCTTGAAGGTCTATTCCACTTCTTATACCATCGCATACTTTATTAACTACTATAACAGTGCTGTGTCCCGGCCGGTAATCAGATTGGAAAGATGGTTGTTTTTGTTAGGTACAACGAAAGTTGTTGATATACAATTCTCTCGAGTACTTTGGACAGAAAAGGAAGAATAGAAATAGGTTTATAGTCTGTGAATGATGTGGAATTGGTAATTTTAGGTATAGGGATAACATAAGCAAATCTCTAAGAGCTAGGAAAGGAATTGGTAGAAAGGGAATTGTTAAAAATATGATAAAGTATAGGAAGCACAAAGTTAAAAGTCATAAGAATCATTCTACGCCTCACCCTATCAGTATCAATTGCGTCCGACTTTGTAATTTCTCGTCTAATTTCAGTGACAGTAACCGAATGGAAACTACAAGGAGTAAAACACGGAAAAGGTTGTGAGGAGAGTGACAAGAGAGAGAGTTTAATTATCTGGTTCAAGAAGTTTACGGTAGTTAAATGTTTATTAAGTTAATCAAAGTGAAAATTATAATAATATTTTTATTAATCAAGTCAACCCATAAATATCAAAGCGTCCATTATTCAACGTTGGAGTGCTCGTTAGAAAGTTTAACCGTAATTTTAGGCATCGACTAAGTTATGACAGAGGCTATCAGAAGTTTGTCATTGTTAACGCTGAACTTTACTACTACTAATTTGTTTAAAATAAATGCAGGTCCGAGTTCATTGGGTGAAATAAATTTACAAAATTTAGAAATCTCGCTGTTATTTTGCTTAGTTTTTAATTGATATCCTTTAAGATGAGAAATACATAAATTATATAACACATCGGTTAAGTTTAAGTTTAGGATTTTTAGGTACTTTGACTACAGGATAGGCATAGTCAAGACACTCAGTTGTCAATGTTTCGCTTGAATTCCAGATGCTTCATGTTTAATGGATACCTTTTCTTGCCAAAATGGAGACATGGAAGTAAATCATTTCCTCAAGCGAGGATTGAACCCACAACCATTGTCCCAACACGCCAAGATGGTCTCTTCTAAAGCAGAATAATATCAGAAGCAATACTTCAATTTAACATAAAATAATATACTATAAAAGGTTTTAATTGTTTTAAATTATATTGAATTTGCTTTGCTTTCACTTTTTGAGTGACAGTTTTCAATTTACGAAACTCACACTCTCACTCGCTCACAATTTGTTACATTTTAAGGCGCTTTATAAAATATGAATAGGAATGTATCTACTTTACATTAGATTACCGAGTAACGACATTTCTCGTTGAAAATAATATTATTTATGGTGACTTTTTATGAATTTTATATATCTAATTTTAAAAACCCCTAATAACACCACTTTTCATACGCGGCGTTGAGTACCGCCACACAAGACGCTATGCCTTCAGAATTCGGTGAAAAGTGGGGAGTGGGAAATGTCTCAATGGGAAGTAGTTTAACCCAAGGTTTCGAGGTTCCCACTGCCTACCCTGCTATATGCGTGATACAACGTGAAGCTAGAAAAAAAAAACACTGTAATCTATAATCATTGCGCGTATTTAAACATATTACAATTGAATCATGTTTGTCAAATATTTATATTTAAACGTTTAATTTAATATGCAGTAACTTATGTCTAAAATCATTTCAGAATATATAATGCGCTATAAGAGACGGACATCGCAGACTACAAGGGCATCGCGCCATTCTGACAAGAAATATACTATACGTAAGTGATTTGAATTTTTAAATATACTATTATATAGCAATAATAATACTGCAATATGCTGTAAGATAAAGTTGAAATAGAAGATTCAGCTTCACGCTGTATCTCCCGCAAATAGCAGGATAGGCAGAGGGAACCTAGTGTAGACACTCTGTTCCCTACTTTCTGCCGAATTCTGGAGGCATTGCGTGTTAAGTTGCAGAACTCAACGCCGCGCTTTGCCTCGATACCAGAGCGAAGAAATGGAAATATAAATTTAAGTAAATATTTCATCTCCTCGAGTGGGGATCGAACCCACAACCAGTCGGTTTTACAGTCACACTTTGTGCCGCTGCGCCACGACTGGCCTCTAATAGAATAAAATAGAAGATTCGTTTATTAAAATATAAAAGAAATCGTTTCCTCCTTTTTTTCAGCTTCATACTAAAAATAATGTGTATATTTTACAAACTTTCTTCTTGAACTAACTTACTTACTAACTTTTACTAACTTTCTTATTTATCCACGGATAAATAAGATAAAAAACGCCGAAATAAGATAAACGAGAAAATTTAAATTAAATCAGCTTCACGCTGTATCACGCACACAGCAGGGTAGGCAGAGGGCAAGTGTTAAGATACTGCATTCCCCATTTTCCACCGAATTTTGAAGGTGCATTGCGTTTTGAGGGGCGAACCTCAACGCTGCGCTTTGCCTCTACACCAGTGCGAAGAAATGGAAATATAAATTTAAATGAATATTTCATTCCCTCGAGTGGTGATCGAACCCACAACCGTCGCGTTACAGTCACACCCTTGTGCCCCTCGGCCACGACGGCCTCTAATATAAGAAAAGTATCTTTTTTAAATCAGTTAAATGTAAATGCGATAAGTCGATTCCCTTTGGGGGAATAAATTATTTTCACTTCCTCGCCGTGGTAAAAAAGACAAAAAGCGGCGGGAATTCTGTCACTCAACACGCATACTATCTCTCCGGTGACCTAGCTCTATGCATTGCGCTGAACGTAAGGCTAATAAAAACAATATAAAAGAAGAAAGAGGCCAGACGTGGCGCAGGGGTACAAAGTGTGACTGTAAAGCGACTGGTTGTGGGTTCGATCCCCGTCGAGGAAATGAAATATTGCGTTGCGGGACTCAACACGCAATTTCTCCAGAATTCGGCAGAGTGTCTTAACATAGGTTTTCTCCGCCTACTCTGATGTGTCCGGGATTTTTTTTTAAAGAAAACTAGCGGCGCATTCGCGGTTTCTATAATTATTTTAACAGATAGATTATATAATTTAAACATTCAATCGCGATAAACTTATTTTCATAAATTTGAGAAAGTATATATAGGGGAGAGGGGGGCACATTCGAACGATTTTTAAACTTTGTGTCATATCTAAAAATTCTACAGTTTTTAACTTCTTTACTATTTCACAATGCTTAGTCCAACTATTGTGTCACACAATCGTAGCATCATATGTAGAAAAATATATAAGTTAAAGGTGCAATATCAACTTTAGTAGCAGTAGTCAAATGTTCAAAGCTGCCCCCCTTCCGGGGTAGCTTTGAACATATATGGGGCAGTTTTGAACTATCATCGAATTCAATGAAATTAAAAGGCTTATCAAACTTTTAAGTAACTTTATTAATAAACTTAACATTAGAAACGATGGAGATCAAATATCAGTACCATGTTAACTTAAAAAAATAATATACCTAGTTTAATATTGCGATTGTACTAGTACTAGTGTTAAATAACTTTAATATTATTAATAGACTTTAAAAACGAACAAACAAAAAAAGTAGCTTTGGCTTCCTAGAAGTAATTAACATTATGGGATCAATTATAGAATAAATCTAATATTATGAAAATAAAACAGAATATTTTTTAAATAAACAGCTTACTACCCTAATTTGAACTTATAAAAATTAAATTTAAAGNTTCACAGATGATGAGACATTCGCTAAAACGAAGTCTCCAATATTTATTAAGTTGTAGTCTAATTCCATTTCGTAGTCTTCATACGCACAGGTATCAGTATCTTCATTCTCTTCACAGTAAATTGTCACTTCCTCTTCTGATTCCAAATGCATTTTTGAGTCAGTTTCTTGTGAAGAAAAGTTCAGTATAGTTTCTTTCGCGGTATTTTTTTACATATAATAATATTCAAAACTGCCCCCTTTATTTTGTTCAAAGCTGCCTCAGTGGTATTTCAAAAATTACAAACGTTTTTTTTTCAAGTAAAAGTTTAAAAATTTTAGTGATTTCTAGTTTATTGCATGATATATGAAACATTCTAACTAAAAGAGGAAAAAATAAAACCATATACCTTGAATTGGATCCCTGCGATCCTTACGCGTTTATTTAAAAATGCATAAAATTTTACTCAAAATCAAACACTCCTCGTAGCTCAAGAACTGGTTCTCATATATCAGCGGTGACAAGTTACACGTGTGCAGATTAGTGCTGTCACTACTCAAAAAAAATCTACCAAAATTTCTTTTTAAAATAGCTCTGTTAACACATATTTTCAAAGGTGTTGCCCCTGTTCTAAGCTACCCCCCTCTCCCCTACTACGTAGCTGAATGCGAGGATGTCGTCGGCTACAAGGGCGCTACCCCAATAACCAATTAAAAAAATGTATATTCCTATTTTGGTAAACTAAACCTCTATAAAAAATCAGCTTCACGCTGTATCCTGCACACAGCAGGGTAGGCAGAGGGGACCTAGTGTTAAGACACTCCGTTCCCCACTTTCTGCCGAATTGCATGTTGAGTGGCAGAACTCAACGCCGCGCTTAACCTCGACACCAGAGCGAAGAAATGGAAATATAAATTTAAGTAAATATTTCCTCTCCTCGAATGGGGATCGAACCCACAACTAGTCAATTTTACAGTCACACTTCGTGCCGCTGCGCTATGTCTGGCCTCTTTCTTCTTTTATATTGTTTTTATTAGCCTTTTTACATTTAAAAACTTAAATAAATATTGTAACTATAAAATCGAAGACGTTTAAATAATACTAATGATGCATATAAATATATTTTAAATATGAAGATTGTTGTAACGCAGCGTAATAGCGTCTGACTGCAAACGCGATGGTTATATGTTCGATTACCACTCGAGGGAATGAAATATTTTCATGCCCTCCATCTCGCAATTAGACAAAGCACGAAGTTGGCTTGCCACTCGACACTTGCAAATTGTGCGGTGCGTGGTAAACGGAATGTTTTGCACTATGAACGTTTCTTCTACTCTATTACACACAGGATGCAAAGTGAAACTACACTTTAAATTGCATAAGATATTGTTATTGTAATGGTTATTAGGGTTCCGTATCTCAAATGTGGGTTTCTTTTTTAGGGTCACTATTGTCCGTAGGTCCGTCTCTCAAGATCATTTAATATCAAATATTCAGATCTACGGTCCCTTGAAGCATAGAAAAAATCAAGCTTGTAAGTCAACCCAATTAAAAGATACGAGTATATATGCAACGTTTTTACTATATTTTGTATGAAATTTGCTGCGTAAACAAAACCAACTTAATATCACTTTTACATACGAAAATACAAGAAAATACGTAAAATGCATATCCATATATCTTACTTGGCAAAATATGCGGCTGTGCTGTCCAAGGTTGCTGTGATATAACTTTGGACTCGACTATGGCCGGCACATTACTTACAATACAAAAAACATTGACATTTAGTTGTTATCATTTTTTATTTGAAGTTTGACATTTAAGAGCATGGTAGTAATAGTCAGCGGGCTTGCGGGCGTGCGTGCGTGCGTGCGTGCGTGCGTGCGTGCGTGCGTGCGTGCGTGCGTGCGTGCGTGCGTGCGTGCGTGTGTAGATAGCTGATGCCGAAATCAATGTACATATATAAAAAAATATTATAATTGAGGTTAGTCGCGGCGCAGATGCACAAAATGTGACTGTAAACACGACTGGCTGGCGAATGTGGGTTCGATCCCCAATCGAGGAATTGAAATATTTATTTAAATGTATATACTTTCTTCGCTCTGGTGTCGAGGTAAAGCGCGGCGTTGAGTTTCGCCACCCAACACAAGATGCCTCAAAAATTCTACGGAAAGTGGTGAACTCCAGAATCCGGCGAAAAGTGGAGAACGGAGTGTCTTAACACTACATACCCCGCTTCTTCTACCTTCTCTGCCTTTTTTCTGCCTACCCAGCTATGTGGGGGATACAGCGTGAAGCTGATTTAATTTTTCGACTTATAAAATTATTACTAATCGTTTCTAAATGACTGGTAGATAACGCACATGCAATTAAGCATGTAAGTAGTTTAGAGAGCTTGGTTAACGAAAATGAGACCGTTAAAGTGCGAGTCGGTCTCGCCCATCAAGTCTTCCGCATTCATTTCTTGATTGGAGGGCAACGGAAAGTACAACTTATAATACTTGACAAACTTAAGTTTCTTATCTTATCTATTGTACTTATCTATCGTAAATTCTCAGTTCGTGCTAAAATAACTGTAGGTCCACGGGAAGTACCCTGTAGGTTTTGATTACGCAGCGAATTTCATAGAAAATGCAATAGCAAAATCAAAATCGATACATAAATGCCCGTGTCTTTTGATTGAGTTGACATAGAACCTTGATTTTGTCTGTGCTTTAAAGGACCTTACAATAGACTATAGACCTATTAGTTACTATAGACCTAAATATCAAATATTTAGGTCTATAGTACCTAAATATTTAATATTAATTTCAGCTTTCCTTGCAATTTTTGAGATGAGCTTGACAGACGGACAACATAGTAATCTTACAAGGGTTCTGTTTTTACCTTTTGAGGTACGGAATCTTTAAAATGTTTTATACTGGTGCGCTGCCGGCTTTTAAAGTGGGTTGGGCGCCGGAGCCCGGCATTATCTGATACGAAACGCAGTGGCATAAAGCCACTACTTAACGCCGGTTTTAAATGCTGGGGGTGGTAATGATCCGGTCCAGTCTGCCATGCGTGTTGCCATTGCTGGCGACGTGACTCTACCACACGTACTTTACTTACGACACGACACCACCAGTACCAGGATGATCCTATTCTAGGCCGGGGCCGGGGTCTAGTAATACGTCTAGTAATACGTCTAGTAATAGTATATTATACTAGGTTCCCTCTGTCCCCGGTATATGCGAAAGACATCTTGAAGCTATATATATATTTACTTAATTAAAAGTATACGTAAGCTAGCTAACAATATAATAACGTACAATATTAATCAACTAAATTAACTAACTTCTATTTCCATACAAACTTCATAGAAGCCCTCATCGCATACGGACTAAGTCAAACACCAACACAGTAAGTACTATTGTATATAAATGAAGGATATTAGAGGGATTATATGGTTTAGTTTGTAACTAGAAATTTGTAAATATGGCTTTGTATATGCTTTTTTTTGGTTACATATGAGTATACCCGACACATAGCAGATCAAACAGACGGAAGTCAGTGTTTAGGCACTCCGAAGAGGGCAACTCTTCCAAATTAATTTTCGAGGAGTTGCGTGTTGAGTGGTGGAACTCAATATCGTGCTTTGTCTTGTTATCAAAATGATAAAGTTAAAATAACTCAATTCTCCGAGTGGGGATCGAACCCACAACCATCGCGTTTACAATCAGATGCAATGCCACTTCACCACAGTGGGAAAAATTTCGCTAATATAACCAATACGTAGATTATACGATTTAAAGTTTGGTTCAATTCTATCAGCATTCTCTACCAGGTATAATATAATATAAGTAAAAAATAATCGAATACAAAATAAATTTAATTTAATGCCCTATATGTAGTTAATCTGTTGTTTAAACATCGATTGTACATAGACATCAAAACTTAGGTAATGAATTATTTCAGTTTCCTCGCTCTCGTAACACGATTAAACGCGGCGTCGAGTTCCGCCACTTAACAAGCAATGTTTCGAAAACTGTGAGAAAATTCCGGAACGGAGTATCTTAATACTATTATAGGTGTACTCTACCGACCCTTGTTTATGCAGGATACAACTTGAAAATTATATAAAATAAATTCAATCGAGGTAATTTAGTATTCATAACTATAGGGTTCACCAAAACACTTTTCAACTGCACCACGACGGTGTCAGTAAGTTATACACTTACAATATAATAGTATAACTACAAAAAAATATCTGTTGTAGCCAGAAATAAATTCTCAAAGGCACAAAATAAAAGCTCCGAATAATAAAGCAAATGAAAATCGATTAAGCGATGGTGAAGCGAAGGGTTCGGTCGGTTCTGTTCAATCAATCTATGTTTTATGTAATTTTTTATCGGTCTGTTGAAAAGAAGAATTGAAATTTCATAGTTATGTATTTGTAGAAACAGTATAAATGGAAAAGTGTAACTACCTATTTTATACATTTTTTTTTTTGGCTTCACGCTGTATCCCGCATGTAGTTGGTAAGCTGGGAGCCTAGTGTTAAGACTCTCCGCTGGTGAGCGGAGACATTAATGGACAAAGCGGACTCATGTTCATCAAATATTCCGTTTACTGAAATAAGATAGATAAATTCCAGTTAACGTTGATTTATTCTTAATACCCTTGTTATTTAGAAAGGAAAGGTCAGAAAGGAGGGACCTGTCGCGACGCAGGGGCACAAACTTGTGACTGAAAACTCGATAAGTTGTGGGTTCAATTCCCACTCGAGTAAAATATGTAATATTTTCATTTCCTCGCTTTGATAACGAGGCAAAGCGCGGAGTAAAGTTCTGCCACGCAACACGCAATGCCTCCAGAATTTAACGGAAAGTGGTGAACGAAAATGTCTTAATAGAAAAGGAGTATTTGATCACTAGGTTCCCAGGTTACCTATCCTACTAAGTGCGTAAAGTTAAAAAAAAATTCTGCACCCTGATCTGAATTCTCTCATAACTTCGTGTTATTTTCGCCTAAATTTATAGGAAGGATAATTATAAATTTTCTACAAAGCTTACTAACCATTTCAACAAGCATAATTTTAATTGGTGTTTCGCCAAAATTTTGCTACATTCTCTGAATATAACATTTGAAAAGTTGTCGTTAGTTAAAGTTAGTATGAAATATCGTAAAATTTTAGTAGTACGCTACTGCCAGAGACAAAACGTAAGTATTTATATTAACATAACAGTTGTAGGTTTTTATCCTATTTGGATTTGTATGTGTATCTATATATAATACTAGCGGCCCGCCCGCGGCTTCACCCGCTTGAACTACATGATTATTGATTTAATAAACAGAATTGACTGACAACTATAATGACTTATAATATGACTTTTTATTACTTTAATAATATATGTTATCTTCTAATATGTTCTTTTTACTACATTATCGTCATTTCTATAAGAATTTTTAATTGTTTTGAATTAAAAAATATGACCAATGTTGATATTTAATATTTATAATAATATACTTTGAGCAATGATAAATAAAGCTAATTATTTCGTATACGTAATATATCTTTGTTTTACGTTCTTTTTACCTATGTACATTAACGTCTTATCATAATTTTAAAAATCTGTTAAATGTGCTGATGTCAGCGAATGATTTAATTTACTCCTTCAGAAATAGTCTTAAATGTTAAATTATTGATTTGAATAAGGATTCATAATATTCTTTGTAAAATTACTGGAATGATTGCACATTAACTCTTATGTGTTTAAATTAGTAATTAAAAAACTACATTTTTAACTTTACACTACTTAAACTACAAATTTACCAATTGTACATTTAGCTAATAATAAACATATATTATATTATTAGCTAAATGTACAATTGGTAAATATGTAAGACTAAATCCAGAATCAGATCACAATCATCGGCAAACACCTTTGTGCTATAGGTAAGAAATTTTTATTTAAGAAGTTTTTTAAGAAGTTTCAAATGAAGCCAGTCGTGGCGCAGGGGCACAAAGTATGACTGTAAAACCGACTGGTTGTGGATTCGATCCCCACTCGAGGAGATGAAATATTTACTTAATATTTAATATTTCTTAAGTTTAGATTAAGTTATTTAAAACCTACAAAAGGAATTTTAAAGCTTATCATTTATTAACATATAGCGTATATATAATAGACCAAGATAACTTTGTGTAAAGCCGTCATGGCGCAGGGGTACTAGTGTATCAGTGATAAATGAGCGTCTTAAAACTAGGTTCCCAACTTTTCTCTATATATACATGAATACAGCGTGAAGCTAACTACTTCTTACCTAAATTCGTGATATTACTTGTTAAGCGTGTTTAAATTCAACGCCACGAATTGAACCTACAACCATCATGATGACTCAACAACCAACTTTAGCAGCAGGGTAGGCAGAGGGAACCTAGTGTTAAGACACTCCGTTCCCCACTTTCTGCCGAATTCTGGAGGCATTGCGTGTTGAGTGGCAGAATTCAACGCCGCGCTTAGCCTCGACACCAGAGCGAAGAAATGGAAATATAAATTTAAGTAAATATTTCATCTCCTCGACTGGGGATCGAACCCACAACCAGTCGGTTTTGCAGAACTTTATTCAAAATGTTAAAATATTATTAACAATCCATTTTAACACATTTTTCCAAGCCACAATTTTCTATTTCTTTCGTTTTGTATAGCATTTCATCGTTCGTTTCGTTTCGTTTTGTATAGTTTGCAGCAAGGAGAGGTAGTGGAAATTAACGCTTAATTGTCTTTGCAAAACGGATGTGGCCATAATTGCATCGCTTTAAGAATGAATTGAGAATTTTCTACAAGAAATTGTTCCTTATTTAAAAATCTTCTGTAAAGAATAAAGAATATTACAGGAAAGATTTATTTTTTATATAAACTTCATTAAGTTCACTTTAAATAAAAAAAAATGTTGAAATAAACAGATTACATTTTAAATAACAAGCAAGCAAGACGCTACGATCCTAGTGTAAACCTTTTCATTCACTATCATCAGCTTCACGCTGTATCCCGTACACAGCAGGGTAGGCAGAGGGAACCTAGTGTTAAGACACTCCGTTCCCGACTTTCTGCCGAATTCCGGAGGCATTGCGTGTTGAGTGGAAGAACTCAACGCCGCGCTTAACCTCGACACTAGAGCAAAGAAATGGAAATATAAATTTAAGTAAATATTTCATCTCCTCGAGTGGGGATCGAACCCACAACCAGTCGTTTTTACAGTCACACCTCGTGCCGCTGCGCCATGACTGGCCTCAGTCATCAATCAGTCAAGTCATCACTATCATCAATATACATTATTATTACATAATATTTTTTTTCAGCTTCACGCAGTATCAGCACGTTGGGAGGCAGACGCCATTTTCCGCCGAACTCTGGAGATATGGAAATATTTCATTTCCTCAAGTGGGTCTCGAACCCACAACCTGTCGCGTTTACAATCACACGCTTGTGCCTCTGCGCCACGACGAGCCAATATAATTTTTATTGCAGAGTACGTATATTTAATCGACTTCTATAAAAGGAAATGGTTATCAATTTGAATGTATTTTTTATCATTACTTATTTATTATTTGAGTTCCGCGACTCAGCAAGCAGAATCTCGCAGAGCCTCCAGAATTCGGCGGAAAGTGGGGAACGGAGTGTCTTAACACTAGGTTCCTTCTGCCTACCCTGCTGTGTGCGGGATACAGCGTGAAGCTGATTTATTTTTTTTATTTATTATGAAGCAACACTCAAAATACTGTCAAATTAGAAATAGTTTTTATAAACACACAGTAAGTTATTTGGTACGACTTTTAGGTTTCCGTACCACAAAAGGAAAATAACGGAACCGTTATAGGATTACTCTGTTGTCTGTCTGTCCGTTCTCATCCGTCTTCTTCGTGTGTCAAGACCGTTTAGCTCGAGATCGATGCATCATAATTATTAGACTCGCATTTGATCAGTATTTTTTTTAAGTTGCCTCCAAAATATATTTTTTATAAGTTTATACTTATAAAGCAATTAGAAAGCAAAGGCCTTATATCCTTACTATGAAGTGACAAGCACTACATTAAGTTCTGTCATTTAACATATAGCTATTTGAATGTGGTAAAGTTATGAACAAAGTGTAAGCTCTTTTTTTTCAAAATTTTAGTTATCTCTATATATAATAAGACAGTATAAATATTTTGTCTGTACATTTAGTAATTTTGACTGAAATGGATAGAGGGAATTTGTTTTGAGGAGTTTGTGAGGGAAATTATGAAATTGAATTTCTTGTATATCGTCATTTGAATGAACTCAAGGCATTAGTTCCTAACGCTTTTAAACGTTTTTGTTTCCCCAGCTCTCCTAACGTCTGACATGGATCTTCTTCAAGCAATGCCTCCAATTCTGTCTTCAAATTTTGTCGGTGCTCCAGAACGCTCTTTGTCTTCAAGGTCAAAATCATTACTTTTGAAGCGCCTAAACCAGTCTCTGCACGTTGTATTCGACANTATATATATTTAAAACTACCACGTTACCCCTCGTTTACGGCTAAAAATCCGATATTGCGATCGCTTGTTAAGAGTAAACGTAGTAACTAGTGATGTCGAAAGTGGAAAAAATATCGATATATCAATATATTCATGTCTAACAAATCGATATCTACTTAGATATATCGGGGAAAAATATAGATGTATCGATATATCGGATTTTTCTTAGGGTGCCTTAAATATTGATATTTTCAAAACACACTGGGCTGTGTAAACTGATATGAAAAATTATTATTATAGTATGTTTTGTGTTTGAAACAGGTAATAAAATTAGCACTTTAAATAAATAAGGTGAAAAACAAGTAAAGATAGTGTAATGAAAAAAAAACATTTTAATTTTCTTTTGAAAACAACTTGAATAATAAATATTATATGATGAGTTCTAATATATTGTAGTTCCAGTATTAACGAATTATATTTTCTTATTCTTTTCTCACATTTATTTGAAGCCAGACGTAACGCAGGGGCACAAGTGTGTGACTGTAAACACGACCGGTTGTGGGTTCGATCCTCACTCGAGGTAATTAAATGTTTAATATTTTCATTTCTTCCCTCTAGTGTCGAGACACAACGTAGCGTTAATTTCCGCACGTAACAGTACTTTACACGCTATGCCTCGATAATTTGGCTGAATCTGAGAGCCAGATTGTCTTAACACTAGGTTCCGGCTTATGACAAAGACGGCACAATAGACAAACCAGACATCAATGGCTGCATTCAACAAATTTCATAATTTAAAAATAATAACTTTGTAATCTCACATTATCGTCGTTAGTTCCACAGGAACTTTCACTCTCTGGACACGTTACTCGAAGCAACTTATATCTTGGTTTGCACTGTAGGTACATATTAATAATTACCTCCCTATCCCAGCATCCAACTCTCATCCTTCGAGATTACTTTAAATAAAAATTGTGTACATTCCAAACCATATATCAAATTTTGAAAGTTACCAAACATATTCTCTTTTAGAAATAAACTTGACAGTTCAGCCTCTTTAACGAGCTAAATTGCCATATAATACTTCTAACAAAGTAATACTATCATATTTGCGTCCCGAAAATCAAATATTTTCTTTGTTTGAAATTATATACGTATAAAAGTAAAATAATGGTCTTTATCTGAGATTATATATTTAAGCTAGTTAGCGTTTCTTAGCAGAAATTAAATAGGTATATTTTTGCACCATAGCAGAAATTTTTATATTTTTTTTTATTTTTGACGTTACACATTATATGAAGAAACAAATATTTTTATATAATTTTGATAAAATTTTAAAACTAATTTTAAAACTAGAAAATGTTTGAGAGAGAATTAGAGAATGAGAGAATGTTTGAGAGAGATTAAAGAGAGAATTTAGAGAGATCCGACAAATGTTTGTGTCAACTATATTGGAGGTGTTTGTGATCTGTCACTTTGATTACTACTTTCAAATTCATCTAGAAGAATTATTATTTTTAAACTATTTCCATTTATTTTTCCTACTTTCTATTCAATTTTCCAGACATTGCGTATGGAAGTCGTCTCCACACTATTTCTTATTCCCAAAGCCAGGAAAATGAAAATAGCTAAATAATCACTTCATAGTGAAAATCGAATCCGCAAAAGTTAAATTTACACTCAGACTCTGTGCTGTATATACTACTACGGTCAAAGATATCAAACATCGAATAAAATGTATAATAACTACGAGTTTACACTTATAACAACTAAATCTGAATGCTTTTTGTATTGTAAGTAATGTACAGGCCAGTTTTGGGTCTAAAATTATATCACAGCAACTTTGGCAGCACATCCGCTTATTGTGTTGTTGTAACATTACTAGCAATATTCTATGCACCATAAGCTATAGCTTCACGCTATATTCCGCGTGTAGCAGAGTAGACAGAAGAAACGTATACAGAGTGTTTTTGTCATCGCCACTTTAAAAGAAACCACAGTTTTAACTACTCTATAAAAACCTAATACAATCAAAATATTTTTAAAATAATTAAAATAATTAATAAAATTATCATTACAAAATAAAACGCCATTTGTCAAGAATGACGCACACAGTCACAAATCTATCAAAGCGATAACGTAGGTAACTGCGACGATGTCGAATTGCGTAAAATAGTATGAGAGATATCCCCTTCTCATTCTAATATGTTTTTTGAGAATGACAGGCAACGCTTAGTAGTATTTTTGTACTAATAGGTGTTTACTTTATTGGTATCTATGCGTAATCGCGTCGTATGGATAAACATTGTGAAATGACAAAAAAATCTACGTCTAAACTGTTGAGGCATCTTGAATATTTTCTTCAAATAATAATTTCTTTAAAATATTTGAAACCCATGCCGGGTTTCAAATATTTTACCCTATATGCTGTTTCCGTAAAAGGAGCACTGCCTCTTCCACCCTGTATATAAAAGAGAACACGATAAATACTGATTTGGAAGAAAATAATAAAGAAAACAATGGAACGTATGGAAAGTGCATCGAGTCATCAAGCACCGACTGTTAGAAATTAAATATACGACACGGGGGTAGGAGTAAATATTATTCCTCACCGGTTCAATCGACGGCAGCGAGTGCTTTCATATAAATATACTAAATACGAATACAGTCTTGTTAAAATATATATAAATTCTATTAAATTTATGTATGTACTCGTATGTATATAAATGATAAATAAACAATTACGATATTGAAATATAATATATAAATAGCACATATGACATAAACTATAAATATAAATAATAGTTCCCTAGTAGACTGGGTTTCTAGTTAGTTAAGAGTTTTTCCCATCTTCTCAATTGGCAGATCACAGCAAAAATTTCCTGCTTACCTCTAAGATGTGGGGTGACCAGGAAAATGAATTATCCATTATAATGCCTAAATTTGCAACCTGAGATTTATTAGCATTAATTGACACGTTTGCTCCAGAGTTGAGATTTGAATTAAGTACAGCGAAAGCGTTATGGAGATTGTAGTGTAGAGTGCCATTAAGTAAATTTATAGATCAAGGTGAGAGAATTAGAAACGGAATTAATAAAAATGGAAAAGAGGAGAAGAGACAGAATTCCGCCTTGGGGAACAGCAGTTTTAAGATAGGATGGAGATGAATATCTATCATTGACTTATGCACTGTTTGCGGTCATTCAAGTAGAAACGAGACGAGTGGTTGGAAATTAGTCAATCAAGCTATGCACTTCAAATAATAGTAAGAATGAACAATTGCTACATGTATTTTAAGCAGAAACGTCGCAAATGTCCGATACGGCTATGAATTATTTTATGTCAGCTTGTAAATGTTGTTTAAAACCGACCTGCTGTTAAAAAGTCTTAATTTTACTTTTATTGCGATTGTTATTACTTTTTATTAAACTTGTTCTTAATATGTAATTAAGCTTACAAAGCTAACAATAGAAAGTTAATACATTTTAAAAATATTTATAGGAAAATTTTCAAAAATATCTATGTCGTCTTAGTGTCTATACAATGGTACCTATACTATTGTGGTTGTTATTTAATATATACATTTCTATAGCTATTAAAGCTGTTTAATAAAACAAAAAATAATAAACAAGTATTCCACTCTACTCATGTAATAGGAGACATCGAAAATACGTACGTATGTCATACGTACATCAGTGGCTGTGTCATAAAATTACAAGTCAATAGTTAAGGGACAACCAATGAACATGCAAGAAATGATAAGTATTATATAAGGAAAATAAAAAGACTGGAAATTACGATTTACTTGTTATAAAATTTCACCGTAAACTTAAGGAGTAGCTGTAGTTTGTATGACTTTCATTTAAGTAGATGAGGCCGCCGTGACACAGCGATAACCAACTTTATTACCTGACTGTAATAAAGTTGGTTATGGGTTCATTTGCCACTTGTGGGCATGAGTCACTCATACATTCAAGTAACAAGACAAAAGCTTGGCGTTGAGTTTCGCCACTCAACACATAATGTCTTGAAAATAAGGCGGCGCTTGAGAAATGAAATGTCTTAGGTACTCTCTGCCTACCCTAATATACGCGAGAGATATTTTGAAGTTATAATTAATTTAAAAATTTGAGGCCGGTCGTGGCGCAACGGCACGAGGTGTGACTGCAAAACCGATTGGTTGTGGGTTCGATCCCCACTCGAGGAGACGAAATATTTACTTAAATTTATATTTCCATTTCTTCGCTGTACGATATCGCACATATCACGAGCAAATAATATTTTTTACACTTTAGAATTAGTATATTGGATTCGTAAGCGCTTGTAATTTATTGGAGTTTAGAGGTGGCAGAGGGGTTAATGCCATGCCTGCATAGCAACGTCATTTCTTTAAATATTTATTTACTGATATTACTATTATATTTCTATTATTACTTATAAATATCAAATCAAGTAAATTAATGATACTGATTTTTCATTCACGTAATGCCTCCAGAGTGTTAAGACACTCCGTTCCTCACTTTCTGCCGAATTCTGGAGGCATTGCCTGTTGAGTGGCAGAACTCAACGCCGCGCTTAACCTTGACACCAGAGCGAAGAAATGGAAAATTATAATAAATCAAATCAAGTAAGTTAATGATACTGATTTTACTGATTACGAATCTTTCTAAAGTAAAGGGTAAATATTCTATCAAGCATGTAATTTCTATAAGGTGCAATGTTGCTTAAATATATAAAACTAGAAGCCCACTCGCGGCTTCGCCCGCATACCACCTATAATACTTTTATTATGATGCATTTGCCAACAGATTGATATATTGAATCATGAACACTGGCTGTACGATAAGACTTCGTCAGCTTTAAGGGCGCTCCCCGCGGGACTCGAGCCTAGGGTTACGGCCGTAAACAGAGCGTTGTATTATTTTAATTTTACATAATATTCAGACAAAGTAAGAGTGTAAAATCGACTAGATGTTGGTTCGATCCCCACTCGAGTAGATGAAATATTTATTTAAATGTATATTTCCATTTCTTCGCTTTCGTGTTGAGGCAAAGCGCGGCGTTAAGTTCCACCACTTAACACGCAATACCTTCAGAAATTGGCAGGAAGTGGAGTACGGAGTGTCTTAACACTAGGTTGCCTCTGCCTACCATGCTACGTGCGGGATACAGCGTGAAGCTGATTTATATTTTATTTTTTTTAGTAAAAAAGTAAATGTATGATTTTTAGAACACCTGACACAAAAATTATATTCTAATTTATAATTGTAAAGACGATCTTGATTGGTCAACCCGTGGGTCCAGTCGATTCTACGGTAATTCTCGGTATCACCATAGTCTCCAAATTACAGTTGGGACCTCATATTGATAGATTGGCTAATAGACTTAGCTCAGCAGCTTTCCGATAGGGTAAATCTAGTAACTGTCTGACCGCTATCGGTCTACAGCTATTGGACTTTGAAACTGATATTATCAAGGAACTAGCAAAATAGAACTACTTTTTACTGTATAACCGTATAAATTTAAAAATAGGTATTTTTATAGACACTGAGCTGTCCAAATTGAATAAAAAATGTAATATAGTACGTTTCATTATTTTAATGTTACATTGAAATACGAGGCAAGTGTAAACGCGACTGGTTGTAGGTTCGATCCTCATTCGAGGAAATTAAATATTTATTTAAATTTATATTTTCATTTCTTCTCTCTGGTGTCGGGGCGTTGAGTTCTGCCACTCAACACGCAATGCTTTCAAAATTCGGTGGAACGTGGAGAACGAAGTGTCTTAACACTAGATTCCCACTGATTCAGCGTGACGCTGATTACAAACACAATTAAAAGCGACAGCGAAGCGATAAAACTGTAACTATATTTTTGTTTTAATATTACCAGTTCCATTAGTAGAATGTTTAAAACATAAAACAAACAACTCTACTAGAAACAAACCAGTGTGCATTTAAATATAGCGCAATAAATATATTTTGAATTTTAAATATTACAGATCGTTTTTTTAATAGAGCGGCGTTCAGTTCCGCCACCTTCTGAGTGGCGTTACGTGTTTGCAATGCGTAAAAATTGGCGGGAAATGGGCAACAGTGTCTTAACACTAGGTTCCCTCTGCCTACCGTCGCCTCTCGTATATATATAAGATATATATAGATTGAAGGTGAAAAAAATGTATCGTTTTACCTTAAAACACAAAAATCTATAATATCTATATCTTTTAATTAATATACTACGAGTACAAAATATGATTGTGGGGCCATGGACACCAAGCGGACATGTAAAATTTATATTATTGATAACTCTAATCATCTCAATCTCTAATTAAAATAAAAAATATTATTGACAACTCTTGGATTTATCTCATATATCTCACACCATATCATAAATTGAAGATCAAAACAAGAAGAACTCCTTACAGAGATGCTAACAATATAAATAAGTTATAACAAGCGTATACAAATTTCGACGTAGCTTGATAAGAACGTATGGCTTAGTGGTCAGAGCGCCTGGTCGGTTTCCAGGAGGCGGGGGTTCGAGTACCGCTACATTTAAATTTTTATACATTTTCTAAATAAATATTTTCCTTTCCTAAGTGTGGACTTTAAAAAATTAAAAAAAGAGTATTATATTTTTTAGCTTAACGCTTGTAACAGTATGTATAATACATGGGGAATGATATAGTAAAATAAATAAATAATAATAATAATAATATGCATGGCAATGCACACAGCATATTTAATGATGAATAATATAATCAACATATTTTTATTTTCCAGAGTAGTTTTTAACCATTGTTTTATATATATTATATGTATGTGGATAGCAGACGGAATAATGTCTTAAGTACAACGGTACTAATAAATATGATGCACATAAAGCCTCGTGCCAAATATAAAATATATATAATGTAACTAGCGGACCCGGACGGCTTCGCCCGCTTGAATCATACGAATATTTATTAAATATATTTATAAAATTATTTTCAGTTAAGGAGGTGAATTCTAATAAACCATGAAACATGTGTTCAATGAAATATTTTTAAGTGTCTGAATTTCAAATTTTATAAAAATCGGTGCCGATTTAAAGATTTTTCCATACAAACTTTCAACTCTTTACAGTGTTAAAATCTTTCAAAATCCCTTCTCAGTGAGTGTTAACGTTATGAAAATAAACATCTGTCCAAATTTCACGTTTCTACTATCAGCAGTTACGGCTGTGGATCAAAGTGAGCTTTGACCTCTGTGCCACGACTGGCTTCTATTATTATAAAAATTGATAAATAATAATATAATAAATATTATATTAAAAATATTTTTTATATTTTTTGTTTTATCATAATTAAACCTTCAGAGTAACCTAAAGTAAACATTACTTGACAAACTAATAGCGTGCACTTAGTTTCGTTAATCCAGAGTAGTTCCTCGTTTACGGCTGAAAATCCGATGTACCAATCGCTTAGCTAAGCGTGAACGTAGTAACTAGGGATGTAAGAAGATGTGTGAGAGTGAGAAAAATGTCGATATATTGATATTTATTAAAATATTATTATATTTTCTTTCTACGTCGTTATATTGGGGACAAAATATTAATATAAAGGCTGTGCTTTCATTTTTCAAAGGGTGGTGGTGGTGGTGGTTCGCTATTTTACAGATGTTATTTCATTTTTTGGAGGCTTGCCAAAGAATCGATTTTGATAGAATTTTCGATTTGGGATATTTTGATAAAAATATATCGGTTAAAATTATCGATATATCAATATTTTTTCAACGAGCCTAATAGTAACTGCCTGACCGTTATCGAGCTATTGGACTGTGAAACTGATCTTGTCAAGGGACTAGGAAAATAGAACTACTTTATACTGTATACTTGCTAACCGCATAGAGTTCAAAATTGGTATTTCTCAGACACCGGGCTGTGAAAATTGGGTAGTGGTTTTAGTGCTTGGAGCAGTTGATAAAAAAACAATTAATAATTGTGTCATAAAAAAGATGACTGCTTGTCTTAACTTTACATTTTAGTTTTCTTTTGAAAAATCTAATTATTTATCGTCGTTAGTCCCACAGGAACTTTCACTGTCGCTACTCCCAGAAAATTATTTTCAGGTTGGCACAGCTGGTATATATTAATACTTACCTCACAAGCTCAGCATCCAACTTTTATCCCTCGAGATTACTTTGAACATAAATTGTATACATTCAAAAACATGTTTCATCTTTAGAAAGTTAACAAACATATTCTCTTTTATAAAACAAACTTGACAATTCAATCTCTTTAACGATATACGCTAAATTGCCATGTTATATTATTTTTAACAAAATAGTATCGTCATATTTCCGTCCCGAATGTCAAGTACTTATTTAGTTTTGAATTGTATATATTATACATAGAAGAAAAATAATGGTCCTTGACCGAGATCAAATATTTAAGCCAGTTAGGCATTTCGTCACAGAAATTAAATAGATTTATTTTTGTATTATAGTAGATTTTTTTTATTTTTCTATTTATAAAGATACACATTTAATAAACAAAAAAACAATTTTACGACAAATATCGGCGTCGAGTTTAAAGAAGAGGTATGTGGTCTGTGAGTGCGATTCCCACCTCGTTCTACTCTCAACACACAATATATCTCGAATTTGAGTTACTAGTTTTTTCTTGCTTGTGGTTCTGGTATTTGAAAGAAATGAAGAAAGGACGGAATGCAAGATCAGAGTAAATGGTAAGAAATTAGAACAAGTGCTACCACTTGTTCTAATATCTTCTTATCTGTAAAAAGAACGCGCTCAGCTGGTTTGGGCACTTCGAACGAATGAATGATGAAAGAATGACAAAAAAGATTTAAAACCGAAAAGTGGGCGGTAAGAGAGGTAGAAGGCGACTTCGGTTGTCCTTCGAAAACACAATATCAAAGACACTGGAGGAAGGCCGTGTAAAATGCACGAGGATCCCTTAGAAGGCATGTATGAAGAGATTAATGAGAGTGGATGAGGCAAAAGAGGTACCTATGAAGAGACAATAGCGTTTGGTGCTCCGTCTCTCTGACTCCCCATATATATATATATATATATATATATATATATATATATATATATATATATATATATTTATCTATATATATATATATATATATATATAATTATATATAATAATTATATTTGAGG
>JAAIXJ010001076.1:83520-241472 GCA_013403705.1 Heliconius hermathena
CATGTCAGACGTTAGTAGAGCTCGGGAAAACGTTACAAGTAGATGCGTCAACAGTTTCAAAACGTTTAAAAGCGTTAGGAATGATCCAAAAGCAAGGGCATTGGGTGCCGTATGAGTTGAAGCCGAGAGACGTAGAACGACGTTTTCTCATGTGTGAATTGTTGCTTCAACGGCAAAAGAGAAAAGGTTTTCTGCACCGTATCGTCACTGGGGATGAAAAGTGGATTCACTACGACAATCCAAAGCGAAAAAAATCGTGGGGCATGCCGGGTCACGCATCAACATCGTCGCCAAAACCAAATATCCATGGTTCTAAGCTTCTTCTCTGCATTTGGTGGGATCAGCAGGGCGTAATTTATTATGAGCTGCTCAAACCTAATGAAACTATCACGGGAGCTCGCTATCGACTTCAGTTGATGCGTTTGAGTCGCGCTCTGAAAGAAAAGCGGTCACTATACGAGCAGAGAAAAGACAAAGTGATTTTCTTACATGATAATGCTCGGCCACATGTGGCAAAACCAGTGAAAACTTACCTAGAAACACTTCAATGGAAAATTCTACCCCACCCGCCGTATTCATCGGACATAGCCCCCTCCGATTACCACTTGTTTCGGTCGATGGTGCACGGTTTAAGCGAGCAGCGCTTCCATTCTTTTGAAGAAGCCGAAAAATGGCTGTGAAAATGATGAAGAAGCCGAAAAAATCCTGGATTGCCTCGAAATATGAGTCTTTTTTCCGACGGGGGATTCAATTGCTACCAGAGAGATGGGAGAAAGTGGTCTCTAATGATGGACAATACTTTGAGTAATGTCATTATGAGCATTATATTTTAAATTATTTTTTTTTAAACAAAAAAAAACAACTTATTCAAGGTCCTGATATATAAAAACATATTTACCTAGCATGACAAGTCAGCTTCAGCTTCAGCTTCAATTGGTAGCAACTGAATCCCCCGTCGGAATATATATATATATATATATATATATATATATATATATATATATATATATATANGGGTGGGTATATTTAGTTTGTTTAAAAATATCTATTTTATTTGTTGAGACGAAAAAATAATTTAAAAACAATTAGTATCGAACTCATAAGCGGGACCTCTTCATTTTTCAGCAGAATATAAGTAGATCTATGATATTTAGCCTGCAAAAAGATCACACTTCCGAAGAAATTTCAAGAAAGGCAGCAGAGCTTTTATTTAACTTGATATTGTATATCATTTTTCATACATTTAACTCTGCTCTGCGGAAGTTTCTCATTTCCGAAATTACCATTTTTTTTTCTTCTTAAAAATTAAATTAGCTTCACGCTGTATCCCGCACACAGCAGCAGGCCTCTACGACTATTATGGATGAAACAGGATAATTCGAAACACAACAAAACCTTATATAGGAGCCCATTAACTGTACAATATAAAAATTATGTTAACAAAAAATATTTTTATTTATATGCACTTGTATTCAACAACAATAATAATAAAATGTGTATAACTGCTAAAAGGTGATCGTCGTTAATATTTTTTTTAGCCTTGCATTACAGCACCGCGCATATAGCAAGTTGGGCATAGGGAGCCTAGTATTAAGATGCTCCTTTCTCCACCATTCCACTGAATTTTCCAGAGACTGCCTGTAGAGTGGCAGAATTAAACGCCGCACTTTGTCTTTTTTATTACAAATATAAAATAAAATCAAACATGTTAAATTAAAACATTTCTACAGTATTAACTGAGATTTAATATGTTCATTTAACGCCGAGCATTACAGACATTTATCTGACAAAAGAGATTCCTAAACAAAGATCTCGTTGATTGTGTGATTAGGAGATAGAGGGTACGTAGTAGCAGATCCTAAAAACAAAATTACCTTGGTTGCGAAAAGTGAAGATAAAAGAAAGGTTTTTTTTTCTTTTTTTGATCTACTAATTCCATTAATATGAATGATTATATTGGAATATTTTTACTACATCTACTTTTTTAGTAAATTGTACTTTAACTGATTTTGTTTCGGAAAAAATTTAGAATGCAGAATTATCAACAGATACATATATTATATACATTTCTTTGATCAAAGCTTGAATAGCTTTATTCTGACTATAGGGTAAGGAGAAGTGCTACGAGTAGTGCTAGGACACTCTACATTCCATTCCCGTTCGAGATATTGTGAGTGGTTGAACTCAACGACGCTTTGGTTGACCAAAATGAACGTCGAGCCCTGGGTCACAAGCGTGTGACTGTAAACGAAACAGTTATGGGTTCGATTCCCACTCGAAAGAATGTAATATTAAATATTTTCATTTCTTCGCTCCAGTAATGAGACAAAACGCGGCTTTAAATTCCCCCACTTAATATATAGTGCCTCGAAAATTTTGCAAAAAGCAGGGAACCGTAGACTCGGCCTAATGTCTTAATAGGATAGTAACACTAGGCTACCAGGTTCCCTCTGCCTACTCTGCTATGTGAGGGATACATGATGAAGCTAAAAAACCTACAGTTAGTAAAAATACATATTAAGTCCTCGTTTATTTAAATTTTCACAAATAAAAACATTGAAACTAAATACAAAATTGTTTTTTGTCACAATAGAAGTAGAACGCGCCAGTTCCATTTTATGTGCAAACTAAAAATAAACCAATCTACATTAATATTAATTGGAAGTAGGCATTTTTATTTCTTATTTTATTTTATTTCTTAGTTTAACTTATATATTAATATTTTATAGATATATCAATCGATTCAAATCAATTAATTCAATTCAACTAATTCAACTTCAACTAGTCTTCAATTCAACAAGTAGAGGCCAGTCTTGGCGCAGCGGCACAAAGTGTGACTGTAAAACCGACTGGTTGTGGGTTCGATCCTCACTTGAGGAGATGAAATATTTACTTACATTTATATTTCCATTTCTTCGCTCTGGTGTCGAGGCAAAGCGCGGCGTTGAGTTCTGCCACTCAAAACGCAATGCCTCCAGAATTCGGCAAAAAATGGGGAACGAAGTGTCTTAACACTAGGTTCCCTCTGCCTACTTTCCTGTGTGCGGGATAAAGCGCGAAGCTGATAAACTAGTCTTCAATTATTATAATTTTCGTAAAGAAAACAATTGTATCTCACGATGACGATGATATCAATTTTCAATCTTTGTTTGGTAGGAGGTTGCAAAAATTAAAACTTAATTTTGACTCACGAAATATTAATGAACCTTAATGGATTACTCTAACCAAGTCACGATCGTAACGTAAGCTCTTTGAATGAGCATATTTTTATATTTAACAAATATTAATTAAAGTAATTAATATGGCCAGTCGTGGCGCAGGGGCACAGAGTGTGACTGTAAAATCGACTGGTTGTGGGTTCAATCCCCACTCGAGGAGATAAAATATTTACTTAAATTTATATTTCCATTTTCTTCGCTCTGGTGTCGAGGCAAAGCGCGGCGTTGAGTTCTGCCACTCAACACGCAATGCCTTCAATTCGGCAGAAAGCGGGGAACGGAGTGTCTTAACACTAGGTTCCCTCTGCCTACCCTGCTATGTGCGGGATACAGCGCGAAGCTAATTCAATTTTTTTAATATGGACGCTTACATTATCGAAGTTATGCTAGCGCATTAAAATCGCAGTGTCATAACCTCAGTGAATCAGGGGACCTGTGAGAGCATATCGTTGAAAGGCGATTGATTTGTTTCTGCGCTACCACTGTGGGACCTGTACAGGCATGCGTAGACTCGGAATGATCGTCCGAACCAACTCGAAGTCAGACAGGTCTCGACCTTTAAAATTGGCAAGACGACGGAAATTTAAGTCCTCCCTTACCAACACAGCGACCCCGGCATGAGGTATAAAATTATTTTTTATTTTGTAGCCGGAGTATTGAGGATAGGCTGCGTCGCTCGATCAGGCAATCTGAGTCTCAATCAGAAGTTACAAGGCCGACCATGTCGTCTCTAAATGGTGGGCGAAGTAAAAAGCTGATGTTATAAAAGACCACGCTAGCATGGTAGGGTTTACCGTGGAGCGGTTGTCTCGTTTGCCTGAGTTTAAGGAGTTAAGGAGGGAGTCGTGGCGCAGTGGCACAAAGTGTGACTGTAAATCGACTGGTTATGGGTTCGATCCCCACTCGAGGAGATGAAATATTTACTTAAATTTATATTTTCTTCGCTCTGGTGTCGAGGCAAAGCGCGGCGTTGATTTCTGCCACTCAACACGCAATGCCTCCAAAATTCGGCAGAAAGTGGGTAACGGAGTGTCTAAACACTAGGTTTCTTCTGTCTACCCTGCTGTGTGCGGAATACAGCGTGAAGCTGATTTATTTTTTTATTTATATATACGTAAAGCGCCAAAAATGTCGAAGTTTTATCATCATATTTTCCTTCTGTTCAATACCGCATGACTTATCTAACACATTTCCGCATTTCAATAAAGAGTGTATGCTGTGCCAATATTTTATATCATAATATTATTGGCACGGCAAAATAGATTTTTTCGTAATATTTTTATTTTTTCAAAAGTTCAGTATTTTATTTTATCTTTACATGTTTTTGACGGGATTGTCGTTTGTCAAAGAAACTAGGGGGAAAATACATTAAAACTTTAGGGTCTGGGAGGCCCCTTGTAATATTAAATTGTATAAGTAGGTAAATAAAAAAAAAGGTTTCACGTACTAATAACTCAGTAGCCCTATATTTGAGTTTACTCTTATTTAATTTTCGTCAACTCAACATTCTTAAATATTAATATATTGATGATTAATGTACAAGAGCCACGTTGAAATTGTTTAGCATAAAAATATATATATGATAATTATAAAATTATTATATTATGTAATTCTAAGTACCAGTTGAGAGACCATTGTGGCGTAAGGCTGTGACTGTAACGCGTCGGTTGTAGGTTCAATCTTCACTCTAGGAAATGAATTATTATTTCTTAATATTTTCATTTGTTCATGGAAAAACCCGGCGTTCCACGACTTATTACAGCGTAAAGCTAAAACATAAATAAATATTTAATATATAGTACATAACCTAATAAAATCCATTGTGATAGGGCGGGAAATGTGTCTGTAAACGCGACTGGTCGTGGGTTCGATCCCCACTCGAGGAAATGAAATATTTATTTAAAATTGTATTTCCATTTCTTAGCTCTGGTGTCGAGGTAAAGCGCAGCGTAGCGTTCCGCCACTCAACACGCATTGCCTTCAGAATTCGGCGGAAAGAGGGAAACGGAGTGTCTTAACACCAGGTTCCCTTTGCCTACCCTGTTATGTGCGGAATACAGCGTGAAGCTGATTATTACTATATAATAATAAAACAGTATATACTGTACAACAATACAGATTTACATTGTTACAACTACTATAATCATATTATAAAGATTTAGAGACCGCAATGAATACACCATTTTATCTTATTATTTCCTGAGACACGATTTCTTGGCAGTGTCGACTAGACACGTAGATACTGCGACTATGAGAATCGACATCCATATATTTTTATCCATATATTTTCTGTATTATTGGACGTTATTTTTTTTCTTTCTTAAAATAATAATGCATAATAATAATCCACACTATATTGTATAGAATGTAAGATATAAAGTAATTGGGTTCGATTCTCACTAAGGGAAATTGATTATTGTAAATTCCATGCTAAGAAAACGAAACGCAGCGTTGAGTTCTGCCACTCAACAGGCAAAGTTTTGAAACTAGGAGTGAAGTGTGTANATATATATATATATATAACCTAATCTAACTATATAAATTTTCAAGTTAATTAAACTTAAATCTCATAATAATTTCCGAACACCACAGTAGAGTATCATGAGTCCAGTCGTGGCGCAGAGGCACAAAGTGTGACTGCAAAATCGACTGGTTGTGGGTTCGATTCCCACTCGAGGAAGTGAAATATTTATTTACACTTATATTTTTATTTCTTCGCTCTGGTGTCGAGGTAAAGCGCGGCGTTGAGTTTCACCATTCAGCACGCAATGCCTCCAGAATTCGGCGGAAAGTGAGGAACGGAGTGTCTTAACACCAGGTTCCCTCTGCCTACCCTGCTGTGTGCGGAATACAGCGTGAAGCTGATTAAATTAGATTTTATTTATAGTAGACTGTAATAACAGTTTCGATTTATTCAAACATGGTTACCGTGAAAACCTTAACTGGAGTACGCATTATTCTCGTCAAAATATTATTATATTCTATTAACATGCTTAAAGCGATTATTATGATTTGCGAATTTTGTGTTTAAGGTAAATATTACCTATATTAAATAGTAAATTTTAAAAAATTATCAGCTGCATGCTGTATCCCGTATATAGCATGGTAGGCAGAGGGTACTTAGTGTTAGGACACTCCGTGCCGATTTTCGAGGCGTGCATATTAAGTGGGGGAACTCAACGCCGGGTTTTTACCATGGTGCCAGAGCGAAGAAAATATTAAGAAATAATAAATCATGAAGACATACTATTTGAGTAACTAAAGTTCTTTTTGCGTGCTATTGGTCTGGAAACGTGAAAAAAACGCACAACGTTAAGTTGAGTTTTGGTTTGAGGTTGAGTGCATGGAGAACTCAGTCTTCTCTTTTTTTCTAACATACTACATTAAGGACACAGCTTCAAAAAAAATTATGTATAATATTATAAAAAATAATGTAGTATTAGAAATCGGAAGCGGTTAACGTTTTAAAAAAACACGATAAAAACACACATCGCCTATATGATTCTAAACTATTTGGAAAGGGATACTATGTAATTGCAATAAGTGATATGTATCACCTACTAACAATACTTCACACGAGTTTCCTTCCAATAGGGGCCGTTGCCGACAAGCAACTGCCCCCGATAGACATAATTCCACTGCTTTTATAGTTATTTTCACCTAAGTCTAACCTCTTTTACACGAGTTCCCTACCAGTAGATATATTTTAAATTTGTTTCATACAGAAATCATATTAACGTCACTAAAGTATTTTCCGAAGTATTTCATTATTTTCAGAAGCACAAATATCTTTTATCGTGACTTGCTCTACAAAATTGCAGTATAGAAGTAAATTTGCTTTATGATGCAATGACAATCTGCAATCTAAATGTCTTTGTTCCAAAGACACCACTAAGATAGCATTTGGCTCTATTCCAAGTACAGAAAAATAGTAAAAGCTCATCTTGTATTGAAGTGCTTTTGACAACGACAAAATTACCTCACTGGCTACTCAACCTTTTAAGTACAAATATTTATTTATTTATATAATGTCTCCCTGTATTGACAACATTTTTTAAATGCAGGGTTAGCAGGGTAGGTAGAGGCATTGCGTGTTATGTAGCGAAACTCAACGCCACGCTTTTGCCTCGATACCAGAGTGAAGAAATGAAAATATGTAATATTTTGATTTCTCCGAGTAGGAATCGACTCTACAACTTGTCGCGTTTGCAGTCACATGCTTGTGCCCTTGTACCACGATTGGCTTTAATTACTGATTACAACGCTGTTAACACAGCGAATATATAAAATTAACAGATGTTTGGGAAATAGAGTACGTGAACGGCGCCTGATAGTCTGTATCTACTGTTTGGGTTTTGAACAGAGCATTGCCAAAGAAAATCGATAATTTACTGATCAAGTAAGTATTCTTGAGGGCAGTCGGGGCGCAGGGGCACAAAGTGTGACTGTAAAATCAACCGGTTGTGGGTTCGATCCCCACTCGAGGAAATGAAATATTTATTTACATTTATATTTTATTTTTTTCATTCTGGTGTCGAGGCAAAGGGCGGCGTTGAGATTAGCTACTCAACACACAATGCCTCCAGAACTCGGCGGTAAGTGGGGAACGGAGTGACTTAACACTAGGTTCCCTCTGCCTACCCTGCTGTGTACGGGATACGGGGTGAAGCTGATTTTAAATAAGTATTCATTTTTTTTTCCGGAAATTCTTAAATTGCAAAGCAAATAAATATTAATAAGTACGTACGATAATTCAGCTTCGAACTTAACACAGATAAGGGTCGACATTAGTTCTCGGTGCCTACCCTAGGCACCGAGAACTAATGTCGACCCTTATCTTACCGAAATGGGAAAATCATAATAATTTATATTTATATCCATAACTGGAACACATAACAATGACATTTTCATTCAGACAGTATCTCACAACGTCATCATGACGTTGTGAGATACTGTCTGAATGGTCTAAAAAAATTTTACTATCAATTTGTAACACATTACGTTGTCTAAAATAGACATATGTATGTAGTGTATGTAGAGCAAGCATCCACCGGAAATTATACAGTTTAACTGTCCATCCAGTCGACCTCACTTAGTAGGCGTCTAAATGGTTGCAAAAACAATAAAAAATACGTAATTAGTCTGTGTCCAATAAGTTTTCCGTTTATATAATATTCGTTGTACTCCGTTTGTATGAACTTAACGTAACTTAATTAATTAACTTAACGTAACTTAACTTAATTAATTATGTTCCCGTTTTCGAAGAAACTTCGGTATCCTCTTAGTGTAAATCCCTTAAAGTGCTACATCCCTACATGTCAAATTTGAGCGATCTACGTCGCGTAATGTTAGCTGTGCATTATCTATATATCTATCAGGCAATCAGTAACAGAAAAGTTTTGTAAATATGATAGAGTCAACTTCGAAACTCTGGCGCTACTAACTTTGACTAGTCAATCCTCGTTATAACCAATCTAACAAAATATGATATTCTAAATAATAATTTAAGTTTTTTTTTCAGCTTTACGCTGTATGTAATATCCCGCATATTATAGTAGAGTATGCAGAGGGAAAGTCGTATTAAGACATTGCTTTCTCCACTTTCAATTTTAATTTGAATATTCAGTAAAACAGTTGTATAAAATAATTGTTAGTTAGTACACATTCAAACAACGAAAACCGAGAAGTAAAACTCGAGCAAAAAAACGTAAAAATACTGGGCCTCTTATCCAATAGTGAAAACTCCATTTAAATCGGTTAAGCCGATTTTGAGATTACCATAAACAAACGCACAGATGAACAGACAAAACATTAATAAAGGGTCCTAATAACACCGAACCGTAACGATTTTATTATAAGTATAGATGACTATATTTTTCCAATAAAGTATGATTTTGACAACGCAAATTATAAAAATAAGTTATCTTTTCACTAAGAAATTTAAAAAAAAAAGTTTTAAATATTTAGGCAATACCCATTACAAAAACAAATTCAACTTTAGTAATTTAAACTTAAAGCTTTTACGAATGCTTACTACATAATTAGCAAAAAAGACCCATTATTCACTAGACTCATTTATATCTTTAAATTTTGTTTTAACCTGATAACTCTAGAGACATAATTATGGTCGGTACCCTTTTTTCCTATATTATTATTTTTGTTATTTAATTGTTGAATATTTTTAAAATTTTAAATATTTATCTCTAAACCTAAGGCCAAAATGATGCCTAAACGAGTTTAGTCTTTATCTTATACAATAATCTAAAAAAAATATTATAATATAATTTGAAAGTATTCTTTATTAAACACGATATTTATTAGCCATTCCAATTAAACAGTGTCATTTCCAAAAAAAATATTTAATAACTTTCTTTCAACCTTCGTTAGTACAAGAGATATTGGAACTTCGTCAGAGTATGATTTAAGATATCTGAGACTGCTATTTTGTTCCGCGAAATTTTCCAATCTCGTCTTAAATTTTCCTAATAGATTTTGTATGTCATTATAATTGCTTTACTTGTGAGACTTTAATTGAATATCGATAGGAATTTAGTGTCTACTCGAGGCCTCAATCAAATTGAATTGATGGTACAGTAAAGTTAATGATTTTAACAGATAAACAAATATTATTATAACAAGAATATCTAATATATTTCGCACAATTTATTCTAGAAATATATATTAATCTCTATTTTTTACCCTTTTACATTGTCCAGAAGAAAGAAAAAAGTAATTTATTATAAAGTATTATCTGTATTTGAAATATTTACTTAAATTTATATTTCCATTTCTTCACTCTGGTGTCGAGGAAAAGCGCGGCGTTGAGTTCTGCCACTCAACACGCAGTGCCTCCAGAATCCGGCAGAAAGTGGGGAACGGAGTGTCTTAACACTAGATTCCCTCTGCCTACCCTGCTGAATGCCGGATACAGCGTGAACCTGATTTGAGTTTTTGAAGTTGATTACCGAAAAAAATATGCAAATATTTTGCATTTAGCCTCTCAAAATTGTAGTATAAAAAATATTTTCTGAAAAAATATTTTTAAAATGTTATTTCTATATGTTTAAAGCGCTGTGTAAATACGGCGATTACGGCATACGAGTCGCCTACTAATGAGAACTTAGAGGTACATTGCGGAAAAAATCACAAGCTAAAGCAAGCTAAAAAAAGCACAAGGATTTGTTCTTTGACAATTTTTTTTAAGTTTTCTTCTGTAATATATTAGTATACGACGTTTTTTTAAAAAAGAATTAATGCTGTAATCTCTTAACTACAAAAATTCGAGAAATTATATGGGGATTATTGGGAAAGCTCTTGAACTACTGACAAATACCTCGTAAGGGAAATTTAGCTCCTAAGAGTTTACAATACGTAATGTCTCATATCGGAGGAAGCGGAGAACATATAGTGAGAAGAGGCAGAGAAAATATAGTGTCAAGATGCTTACACCTCGACACTATATTTTCTCTGCCTGTTGATTATGATCTGATAATTCAAACCAATATCACATTTCGACATTTTATAGGAACTTTCTTTAGAGCCGAAAGTCAGAAGATAGAGTAAGTCGTTTCTTGATAAGAAAATGTAAGATGTGAAAATAAATACAGCGAATTTTATGCAATGCAAACAATTTTAGTTACATAATATTTTATACAAAAGTAAAAATAGTACAGTAAAGAAAAATTCATTCTGATTTATTTTAACTTTCAATTTAAATAAATTTATTATATTTTATTCTTTAAAATACTTGTGGTCTGCCCCTCAGCTTTCTAAGGAAATTTCTATTATGAATTTTGCTTCTAACAAGTTACGTCGAAATTTTTATACGCTTTTAGCTTGGTATGGCTATGGTTGAGGACGTATGGCTTAGTGGTCAGAGCGATTGAACGGTTTTTAACAGGTGCGGGTTTAAATCCCGCTGCATTAATATTTTTATACGTTTCTAAAAGGTATTTTCTTTCTTAAGAGTGGAATAACACTTTTAAATATTATATATTTACAAGAAATATGTTTAAAATATTTTTTTATGGAAAATAAAATATTGAGACCAGTCTTTGCGCAGGAGCACAGAGTGTGACTGTAAACCCGACAGGTTTTGGGTTCGATTCCCATTCTTCGCTCTGTTTAGAAGAACGAAGAACTGTTAAGAAGTTTTCGCAATAACTGCTATTTTCCACAAAATTGAGTATTACAATAGCATTGTGTGCTACGTCCCGTAATAATGGTATTAGGGTCCGCTCCCTTGTGACACGTGATCCGTCAATATCTAATCAAGAGAGGTAAGAAATGTATTCCCAATCATTCTTGAAAGCTACCGTGCTAGAGCTTACATATGAGAAGGTTTGTAATATAACTTTTTCTATTATTTTATTGTAATACTAACGGACCCGCCCGGCTACGGCCGCTTGTATTATATGAATATTTACTATATATATTTCATAGGAACTTTCTTTGGATCAAAAAGGTTAATGGAACGCAGCAATCACAGATATGATATATTATGAAATAAATACATAGTGGATCAATATGCCAAATTATAAATACTTATTTAGAAAACGTATAAAAAATTTAACGTAGCGGGACTCGAACCCGCGTCTCCTGGAAACCGACCAGGCGCACTGACCACTAAGCTGTACGTTCTCATCAAGCTACGTCGAAATTTTTATACGCTTGTTACAACTTATTTATGTTGTTAGCATCTCTGTAGGGAGATTTTTACAAGTTTCCGCTATCCAAAGATAATTACTAAGAATTATCATCTGGCAAGAGAGAAAGGTATTTATTAAATATTTTTAACATTTTTTAAAGTGTTAATCCACACTTAGAACTCGAACCCGCGCCCCTTGGAAACCAACCAGGCGCTCTGACCACTAAGCCGTACGTTCTCATCAAGCTTAACATAACATAAATAAGTTGTAACAAGCGTATAAAAATTTCGACGTAGCTTGATGAGAATGTATGGCTTAGTGGTCAGAGCCTAGGCCCGTCTACAATGACGCGCCTATAGTTATAGACGCAGAAGATCTTCACGGTCAGAGGGCTTAGCCCTGGAACCTTCTTCCCTCTCCCCCCGCGCGGGACTGAGAGAAGATTTTCGAAGTATATGGCTGTTCATAGTATACTCTATAAAGTAAAGTAAATTGTAGGTGACCTTCTTAACAGTTAAGCTTAAGTTAAGTATTAATTAATTCAACACAGAGATAAAGCACGACTTGATCTTCAAAGAAACACCAAGTAAATAAATAATTAGATTCTTCGGTTCGTTTGTTCGTTTCAAATAATATCTATATAAAAATGCCTAAAAACATCCTTTCTACGTGTACACTGTAAAAACTACGTATTTACCAATTGTACATTTAGCTAATAATATATGTATCTAATTTATAAACTGTAAACGATATGCAATCATTTCAATAATTTTATAAAGAATATTATGAATTCTTATTCAAATCAATAATTTAACATTTAAGACAGTTTCTGAAGGAATAAATTAAATTATTCACTGACATCAGAGTTTTAAAATGATGACAATACCTACGTAACATAGGTAAAAAGAATAATATATATATTAAATATTATATATATATATATATATATATATATATATATATATATATATATATATTAACAATAAGAATTTCTTATCCGCATAGAAATTACGATAATGTAGTAAAAAAAATCATATTAGAAGATTACAGATTAAAGTAATGAAAAAATATATTAAAAGTCATTATATTTGTCCGTCAATTCTGTTTATTAAATGAATAATCATGTATATAAAGCGGGCGAAGCCGTGGTCGGGCCGCTTGTACACAATAATCAAACACAATTGCGTGTCAAAAATGACATTTGTAACTCAGTAGGATTCGTATTATGTCCTTCAATATTCACGAAAGAGCACCAACACCTTAGAAATCGGACAAGGGGTATATTTTACCTAATATAACGTAAATTTAATTTTTAATAATCTGCGAGACACGACTTGGATAGCGTTTTTCAAATTATGATCAGATGACGATTTTGCGAAAAAACTTATCGTAATGTTCCCGGCTATTACACGTGGAATCAAACTAGAAAAAAAATTTCAACGACGTACGCATGGGGTGGCTGCTGACAGTTACCCTGGTGTCCGAGTGACAGACGCTCTTGGAAGAGTATACGTAGTGCACCCTAACAATAAGTTTTCTTCTTTCTTTCTTTTAGCTTTTTCTTCGCTGTATCCCGCACACAGCAGGGTAAGTAGAGGGAACCTAGTGTTAAGAGACTCCGTTCCCCACTTTGCGCCAATTTCTGGAGGCATTGCGTGTTGAGTGGCGGAACTCAACTCGAGTGGGTATCGAACCCAAAACCAATCGATTTATGGGCACACTTTGTGCCCCTGCGCCACGACTGGCCTAACAATAATGAGCCAAATCACCGAACTATATACTATATATATATATNTCAAATTTTTATCATAAACTACTACTCCAGCATAAATAGCCAAGATAATTGTATATAACATTTATTTGAATTGAATTTATATACACGTGTATAACTATCAACTTTTTAAGACTAATATATTGATTTTAAATTAATTTACTTTTATTTTATTAGCTTCATATGTACCCGAGCGGAGCTGGAGCGAGTCGGTAGTTAAATATATTTAAATGGTTATTGTGACTCAACCTTCAGAAATTACAAGCACCATCGCGGATTTTTTTTAAATCTTTTAAAAGAGACATACTTAGAATTAATTGGATAAGGCCAATCATGGCGCAGGGGCATGACTGTAATATCAACTAGTTGTGGGTTCGGTCTCCACTTGAGGAAACGAAATATTTATTTAAATTTAAAATTTCATTTCTTCGCTGTAGTGTCGAGGCAAAGCGCGACCATTCATATACTTTTTCCTCATTTTTTTTATTTTCATGCTGTAATCCGCACATAGCAGGTTAGGCAGGGGGGACCTGGGAACCTACAAAAAACATTGTTTTTGGTTCTATTAAGTTCACAGTGACAGAACTAGGAAATTAAAATATGAAATATTTATTTTAGATATTCTAGCTACAGATTTTAGAAAAATCGAACGACAACTAGCTTATCAAAAGCAAACGAAACTTTGCCCGTGACCTCAAATATCACATTTCACCATGTACACTTTTACTCAGTGACTTTTTTACTGTTCGGAGCGATCGCTACGTTTCTTTATTACAAAACTAGCGACCAGCCCGCGGCTTCGCCCGCTGAAATTTGTCAATTTGTTTGTCTAAGTACAGGGAATTACGTTCCTGTTTTAATAAATAATAATATGCTTGTAGCGCACTTAAAACTTCTAAAGCGAGAATTATTAAAACCATAGGGTGGCATTTTCGACATCGATGCATCTCCCTCCACCCCCGCAGAGTTACTCGCTACGGTGCGCGAGGCCACACACTCCGCATTTTTTATTGTTACATGATTTTCTTTAGATTGATATTTTTAAATTCGTTATATCTTTTGAATGGAATGACCGATTTTATTAATTTTAAAATTATTTTACACGTATTGAAATTAGGATATAAGGAATAATGCAGAGGTATGAATAATATGGTTTGTTTATGGTCGGTACTTTCATCAACTTATAAAATATAAAAAAGTAGTTATATTGTCACAACTACAGTAGTTGGACATACGGTATCGTGGACTTTTTTATAGATATTGATGCGTTATATAATACTGTAGAACATTGTTTTGTTCTATCATCAATAGTTTTCGCAGCGCACGCGATGATAAAATTTTTAAGATCAATTTTTTCACACCTTGGGTTGCATTATTGCATTTTTATTAGGGATCCCTATTTTTTTTTTGAAAATATAATATAGCTTATATTGGTTAGTGAAGATGCAGCTTTTGAAAGAATTTTTGAAATCAGTCCGGTAGTGTGTGAAAACAATACAAATACACATACAAAAATACAAATCTTACCTGTTTATAATATTAGTATAGATAAAAAGATGGATTGAGAAAAAAGCTCAGGAAACACAATTGTTCGAAGAACCGAAAAAGAGTAAGGAAGAAATCGAAATGCGGGAGATATGACATTCAACACCTCTGGAGCTGCCAAAATGGTTTACTTTTGAAGTGAAATTACTTTGATGCATTTCAAATCAATTCTTAGGTCAGTCGTGGCGCAGCGGCACGAAGTGTGACTGTAAAACCGACTGGTTGTGGGTTCGGTCCCCACTCGAGGAGATGAAATATGTACTTAAATTTATATTTCCATTTCTTCGGTCTGGTGTCGAGGCAAAGCGTGGCGTTGAGTTCTGCCACTCAATACGCAATGCCTCCAGAATTCGGCAGAAAGTGGGGAACGGAGTATGTTAACACTAGGTTCCCTCTGCCTACCCTGCTGTGTGCGGGATACAGCGTGAAACTGATTTTATTTGATTTAATTCTTTTTAATTTTTACTTTAATGTTTAGGCTTTTGATCTTTATTTTTGTCATTTTTTTTTCTTTTGTATATTGCTGTACTGGATGCCCATTATATTATCTTGTCTCGGGAGCATGTACGGTTTACGTACAGATTTTATATGGCTGATAACACGACCTCATTTATGACGCATTAGAACGAAATATATTTAAGTCAATTATTTGTACAATTAAAGCGCAGTTGACGGGCGGCTCTCACCGCGGATTGGCATCCAACTTAAACTTAAGCTTTGTAACTAACTTAATAAACTTTTACTCGCTAATCCTGTGGTTTATGTCAAGTCAACTCTACTACGAGCCATACAAGCTATATTTTGAAGTTCTCTAAATGGTGGCTTCCGAGGTGGCCACCTCGTTTAGAGTATAGCCTGTCTTAAGAAAATAATATTTTTATTTATATTAAGATAAGATGCTTATCGTTTACATAAATAAAAATTTGCTTCGTCGATCGTTTCATCAAAATCTGAAATTGTCACACCCTTCTTTAGTTTTAAGTTTAAATATAACGCTGGCTATTTCATCTTTTCTCAGCTTTATGTTGCATTCCGTATGCAATGCACCAATTTACCATTTTTTTTCCTATTTCTTATTATATATATGCTTTTTCTGTATTTTTAAGTCTTATTAGTTTTGAATTTATTCATTCATCCACTGTCACGTTTCTTGGTAAGTTTTTTTCCTGGAACTTAAGACAGTAGATATGTTACTTGATTAGTGATTATTATTAGAAAAAAGCATGTTAATAGATTAATTCTCTGATGCATAATTTTGATTGTCTTAGTAGAGTCACTCCGAAATCTTTAATCACACTTAAAATGCAATTATCAAGCTTATTACTGGCTTTAAATAGCAAAAGGAACAGTAAAAAATGTATAGTACATAGTCTGGGCAGTTGTTTATTTAAAGTAACGCCCAAATAACCTATGTGAAAAAATATTTTAGGGTCGAAGTGTATTTTTTTGTCAATAAAACCAGCCACGTGCATCGGCCAATTTACCACTTTGGCCGTTCTATGTCATAATTCGTGAAAAAGAGACTTTTTGTATCTATTTAATCACGAACGTAATAAAAATAATACTAAGCTTTTCTCAAATGTCTATTTGGCCCTTGTACGTTTAAATGAATGCTACATAAGTCGTTATATTCTAACAAAAAGACCTGTTTCTATGCAGAAATTTCTATTTTTTTTATAGCTGAGTTAATAAATTATATCGATAGAATGCGTTTGGCATAAGAAACTCAAAATTGACAAATTGTTAGTTCAGCCCATATACATAGGACCCATCGATTTATCGGACTATAATTGTTTGTTTGTTTATAAAATGTGTATCTTTTGTAATGGAAAAATAAGTCCATTTAATTTCTAAGCCGCTAACTGGCTTAAATATTTGATCTCAGTTAATAAACATTATTTTACTTGTATACGTATACAATTTCAAACAAAGTCGGAACTTGACGTTTAAGACGGAAATATTATATGATGGTACTATTTTGTTAGAAGTAATACAATATAGTAATTTAGCTTGTTAAAGAGACTGAACTGTCACGTTTTGTAAAAGAGAATGTGTTTGTTAACTTTCAAAAAATGAGGTTTCTTATTTTAGGTATATAATTATATTGTGGATATAGTTATTTCAATCGTTTTTACTAAGCATGATTTCATTGTTCATTACAAAACAAGTTACTTTGAATTCTACTATTTTATGCGATTACAATCGATCCGCTCGTGGCTTCGCCTGCTTAAACTACTGAATTATTTACTTACCTCTATGTAACTAACCTTAGTGTGTACTCTGTTTAAGCTCACCATCCGTCGAAACGACGGGTATTATATTTTTTCTTTTTTATATTAAGTAGTTTAAAAAAGTTAAACTTGAGGCCGGTCGTGGCGCAGCGGCACAAGGTGTGACTGCAAAACTGACTGGTTGTGGGTTCGATTCTCACTCGAAGAGATGAAATATTTACTTAAATTTATATTTCCATTTCTTCGCTCTGGTGTTGAGGTTAAGCGCGGCGTTGAGTTCTGCCACTCAACACGCAATGCCTCCAGAATTCGGGGAACGGAAAAAAGTGGGGAACGGAGTGTCTTAACACTAGGTTCCCTCTGCCTACCCTGCTGTGTGCGGGATACAGCGTGAAGCTAATTTTTTTTTAATTTTTTAGTTTAAAAAAATTAAGTTCTTTTTTAACGTTCCGTTTATTAATATGGTTGTTAATAAAAAAATCATGTGCATATTGAATTTATTTATTTAAAATTAAAAAAAAAACTTTTCTTAACCTTTAATTAAATATGAAGATTATCTTGTTTAATCTCTTTGGCATACAAAATGTAAATTTTTGCCAAAGGAAACGCTGTGAATCAGCTCCCGCTATGTTCAAATTTTTATACGTTTTCTAAATAAGTATAAGAAATATTTATTGATGTTTTTAAGTATTAGTTTGGATTTAGAAATAAAATAAGAGAGAATAAGGTACTATGAATAATAGTTGTGTATTTGTCGATTTATCGTTTAAGTTGCCTATAACGTTTTATACGACATCTACCGTATACATTTTAATTGTCAGTTTTATTAACTGTTTCAAATATTAAATATACTTATATACATAATATCATATTTTTCATAATGTATAATATCATATTTTTCATGCCCTTAGGAATCCAGTTTGCACAGGCCGGTGTATGCGAAAATATCATTTTTAACTTTATTCGGTTATCTAGTAAAAGGTAGTTCTGCTTTCCTAGTCCCTTGACAAAATCAGTTTCACAGTCCATTAGGCCGTGAGCCGTAGACTGATAGCGGTCAGGCAGTTACTATTAAAATTGTTAAAAAAATATCGATATATTGATATTTTTAACCGATATATTTTTATCCGATATAACAATACAAAATATCCAATATCGAAAATTCCATAAAAACCGATTCTTTTGCAAACCTCTAAAAAAACTAAAGCCACTCTAAGAAACATTAAAGCACAGCCGATATATCGATACATCGATATTTTTTCGCCGATATATCGACGTAGATATTGATATTTTAATAAATATTAAGACATCGATATATCGATATTTTTTCCCACTTCCGACATCCCTAGTTACTACTGTATCAACAGTATAACAAAAAAATATAAAAAAAGTACTTTAAGTATGAGGTCTTGACTGAGGCTACTCGTGGTGTAGGGGCGTCTGCAACTGCAATCGAGTCGCGCTTGCAGTCGCACCGTTCGACCGATTTGATTCTCATTCGCGGAAATATTTTGATTTCCTTGCTCTGGTAACGAGGCAAACGTTGAGTTCGAAATCCTGGAGGCATTCAACACGAAATCCCTCCAGAATTCAGCGGAAATTAGGCAACGGAAGAGTCTTAATGGGAGCGCAGTGTCTCTACACTACGTTCCCAGCTAAAAAAAATATAATACTTGTTAGTCGTTCGGAAATACATACAAAATATTATTTAGACATTCAGTGATAAATTTTGACCTTACATTTATGGTGAGATATATGAGCTAAATCCAAGAGCTATCAATAAAGATTTAGAGATGCTCGCTCGATGTAGCCCCACAACTACGTCTAAGGTATTTATACTATGAATATTAATTTGCGGCCAAATTAAAAATAATATATAAAAAGTGTACAAAGGTCTTTGTTAAATGTTATAAGTTAAACAATATTTTTTTTAGCTTCACTTATTTCCCCCATATAGCAGGGTAGGCAGAGGGAACCTAGTGATAAGACATCCCATTCCCCACTTTTTGCAGAATGCTCGAGGCGTTGCGTGTTTAAAAGATAAAATCAGCTTCACATTGTATCCCGCACAGAGCAGAGTAGGCAGAGGGAAACTAGTGTTAAGGCACTCCATTCCCCACTTTAATCTATTTAAAAAAAAATATCTATCCAAAATTCAATAAATATTTATTGTGCTGTATTTAAAGACGATTTTGCGAAATGCTCTGGTTAACTTGATTAAGTGCGACAAGATTTGTTTCTAGTAGAACTAACAATGTTTCAAACATTCTACTAATGGAACTGGTAATGCTAAAATTTAAATTTAGTTTATAGTTTTATGTTGCTTTTATGTGTGTTTACTTTTATTTTTCCTGCATTTTGGGAAGAGGGAGAGACATTAATAAAAAGGGCTTACACTCTGTTATTCACTTTACCGCCCAATATTCGAGTAATTGTATTGTATGTTGAATGATAAGAGAAATGTAAAGTAATCATTCTCCTGACTGATACCCACGACCTCTACGACCTTTTTTATGCTTATACAAAAAAATAAAATTTTGGTGGCAAAAAGATAAAAAAAAATATTTGCACTTTATCTTTAATTGACTTAGAAGTAATGTTGACGGAACTTAACCGATCGACATCGACCGTTGACTCTATTATATAAATATAAATATTTTTTCAATCGGCTCGGTTTTCCTGGCACAAATAATGTATATAAATGTATCTAAAAAACTTTTTCCGATTTGACAGTACCTTTAGTGTTGCTTCCAAATAAGTAAATATTAATAAATATATAAAGTACTGTACAATACATTGTATATTTTCTAGTCGTGTTGCATAGGGGATAAGCGTGTGAGTGCAAACGCGACAGGTTTTGGGTTCGAATCCCACCTGAGGAAATGAGCAATACGGCCAGTTCTACCACTCAACACATGACGCTTCCAAAATTCGGCGAAACCTAGAGAGAGAAGTGTCTTAATACTAGATTTACCCTGCTACATGCGGAATACAGTGTGAAGCTGATTTTTTATTTTATTTTATAATAATAGTGTATATGGATCATAGAGAATGAAAAGGTTTATACTAGTATTGTAGCGTCTTGCTTGCTTGTTATTTAAAATGTAATTCGTTTATTCCCATAATTTTCTTAGTTTTTAACTTCTTGAGATTTATAGAAAAAAAATCTCCTTCGGGTAAATATTCTTTATTCTTACAGATGTAATGAAATCAAACACCTCGAGGCTTTTACAGAACTTATATTTCTTCCAGACTAAAATACTATTAAGCTTGTACAATGTCTATCTTAAATTCTAATACAATATGTTATTCTAGAGAACCTCTTTCTTCTTCCGCTCCAAGTCTAAAAGTATATCTCGAATTTTCCGACCACATAAAGCGTAATTTTAATATTTCCAAAAACATCTTTAAATAAGGAACAATTTCCTATAGAAAATTGTCAATTAATTCTAAAGCGGCGCAATTACGGCCACATCCGTATCGCAAATACAATTAAGCGTTAATTTTCACTACCCCCTTTTTCCTTACCGCAAACTGGATAAAATGCTATATAAAACTAAATAGTAAAAGAAAGAAATAGAAAATTACGGCTGTGAAAACTGTGTTAAAATATACTCGCGGGATTCGAACCAGGAGGCGCTGGTTCGAATCCCGCTACGTTTAAATCTTATACGTTTTTTTAAATAAGTATTTTTCTTTCCTAAATGTGGAATAACACTTTAAAAATGTGTTAAAATATTTTTTTAAATAATATTAATTATTATTATCGAGTTAAATTGATTGTTGTGTAATTTTTATGCATTGGATCATCTGACTGTATAACAATTCTCTTAATAGTAAGCAATATGGTTTCATCAAAAACAAGTAAACTACGGATGCAGATGCAGCATTTCTAAAGTACATTTATGGCGCATGCGCGTGGTCTCAGAATGCAATTGTGCGAGTGTTTTGTGATTTACCCAAAGCCTTTGAATGTTATTAAAATTATATTACAATGGCACACAGGATGCGGCCCTTGATCTCATTGCCTCGTATCTAAATGAAAGAATCCACAAGCTTAGCTTAGTATAAATTTAATGGGACTTCCATACAATTAGTGAACTTGAGGCCGGTCGTGGCGCAGAGGCACAAAGTGTGACTGTAATATCGACTGGTTGAAGTTTCGATCCCCACTCGCATGAAATATTATATTTATTTACATTTATATTTTCATTTCTTCGTTCTGGTGACGAGGCAAAGCGGGGCGTTGAGTTCCGCCACTCAGCACCCAATGCCTCCAGTATTCGGCGGAAAATGGGGAACGGAGTGTCTTAACACAAGGTACCCTCTGCCTACCCTGCTGTGTGCGGGATACAGCGTGAAGCTGATATGATTTTTTAATTCCTTACAACTAGTGTGATATTTTTTCCGTTTTATAAATAATGATACTTCCGTACTATTTGTACTTCAGTACTTCCGTAAATCTATAAAAAATATATAAAAGGGTTCCCCCTTCGTGCGCGAGGCCAGCTCGCACTTGGGCGGTTATATAATTACTTTATTCTCTCGTCGTCTATTAGTGGCAACCGCAATAAAATTCGTAACGTATAATAACTTAAAAAAATAATGCCGTCTTTGTATATTTTGTTTTAAGTATACATTCTACTTATTGCATCTTTTCAAGTGTGCAATAATGACTTTATCTTATTAATTTAATACAACTTCATCGAATGGAAGAAACCCATAACTAGATAAATTCTTACGTTTTATCTGTGACTGTGAAATAATAGTTAAATTTTACTTTATTATATACTAACTACAAGTAACCACAACTTTTGAAATGTTATATTTATAGTATGTAACAAAATTTTGGCAAGACACCAATTGAAATGATCCACTTCAGGTGATGTCGAAATGTTTAGTAAGCTTTGTAGAAAATGAATTAGCCTTCCTATAAATTTAGGCAATAACACGAATTTATAAGGTTATTTGGGCCATCTCTATCTATTATTGAAAGTGCAGAACAGCTTTTTTTATTTTTATTTGTTTTATGGAAAAGACAGATCCACTGAATTCAGGAGGCATTGCGTGTTGAGTGGCGGAACTTAACGCCACGCTGTTCCTCGCTGCCAGAGTGTACACATAAAAATATTGAACATTTCATCTCCTTAAGTAGGAATCGAACCGAACGAATGAATCGCGTTTTGTGCCCCTGCGCCACGACTTCTGTTTTCCTGGCTTTTTCTTGTTAAATAATTAGGGTAATAACAGTAAATCAAAACTAACGCGAATTTATCTATACTATTTCAGTAAACCATAAATTATAATAGCTCTAGGCTAACAAAGGCTTGGTAAACAGAACTGCAAATACAAACGGAATACATTACGAACATGAGTTCGTCAGCTTAATCGCTTTGTCCCTTAATGTTTTAGTGATTGTTTTATGTTGTTGAATAAACATTTTACGAATCTTTCTAAAATATAGGATAGAATATTACAAATATGAGAAAAAAAAATAGCCTATATCCATTCCAAGACCCTCAAGTATCACTTTATGGAATTTTATCACTATCCGATTAGAGATTTGGCCGTGATTGCGTCATATACAGAAAGACATACAGCCTTTAGAGTTACTTTCGAATTTATAATATAAGTATGGATTATCCCTGGCAGAGAATGCTGATAGCACTGAACTGAATGTTAGACAGTATGATCTACGTACGTAAGGCTATATCATTAAAATTTTATACATGACTGACAGCAACTTAACAAGTACTGAATAAAAAGCATAAATAATAAGACATGTGTAATTTTTTATATTATGGCGAAACGTCTAAGCAAACGTCGTGTAAGCGCGACAGTTGTTAGTTTGATCCCCGCTCGGATAATTGGGTTGTTTTTATATTATCCTTTTGGTAACGAGACAAAGCACGACGTTGAGTTCCGCCACCGAACACACAATTCCTCGAAAATTTAACTGAAAAAGTTGTTCTCTTCGGAGTGTCTTATCACTGGATTCCGCCTCCTTACCCAGTTGTATGCCGTATATAGCGTGTACTTTTAAAAATTACTAATTATAAACTAAATCGTATCTTGAATAACATGATTTTGGGTGATTATATTTACTCTCTCATCCCTCCCTCATCTATATACAAGTTGGTATATGGCAGTACATAGTATTCTGTTGGTATTTGACTTCTATTTATACGATGAGGGTTTTCCTTTTATGAAGTTAGTTACCAATTAGAAGTAAGTTAATGTGGTTGATGTATATTGTAAGTTATTATATTATAAGTAAGTTTGCGTATACTGTTAATTATAATAAATAAATAATAACTTCAAGATTTTCGCATATACCAGGGTAGACTGAGGGAACTTAGTATAATATATAGACATTCTATTTCCCAAGCGCCGCCCTATTTCTAGATATAATAATAATAAATGAGACATTGGACGACTGTTTCAAAACTAAAAAACTCTACTTCTACAACTACAACTGAACCCATACTTGTGATATGGAATCTTTCAAGAGGATGCTCTCAGTCCTTTATGGTTTTGTTTGGCTTTAAATCCATTACCAAGCTTACTAAATATGGCTAAAATAGAATATCACTTAAAAACTGCTGATAGTGAATATATTTTATCACATTTGCTTTATATGGATGACATCAAATTATTTTATAACAATAAGAACAACCTTTTTTACTTGGCAGATGTAGATCAGAAATTTTCAAATGATATAAGTATGCAATTTGGAGTAGAGAAATGTAAAATATTATCGATAAATAAAGGCAAAATAGAAAGTAACAGTTACACATTAATAAATAATGAAAAAATACAGTCGATGAATAAAGGAGATATTTATAAATATTTAGGTTTTAAGCAGTCTAAAAGCATAAATCAAACGGAAACTAAATTAGAGTTAATGCAGAAATTTAGACAAAGGTTAAATCTCATTTTGAAGTCCCATCTTTATTCCAGAAATATGATAAAGGCTTTTTAAATGAAACTATTTTAACCGGATTAATCGCGTATATTTTGTACTTTTATACATTTTTGGAAACCCGACGTTTCGAACACTTTGCAGTAGTCCGTGGTCACGGGTAGACTGAGGTGGCATTCGTCTGTCAGTTGACATAATTATTATATCAAACTACCGCCAACGATTTCTTAATTGCCTCGCGTACTGCCCTGGATTCCTGCAGAATGAGCTGATAGTATCTTGCCCTCTGGTATGGTGGGTTTGAGACTTCAATGATTTAATGAGTGGGTCCCAGGTGGTAGAAAGCTTCCAGCCATCCTCTCTATTGAAATTAGGATATTTTTGTATTTCAATAGCCTCGCGGATCATTCTAGGAATGTATCTGTTTTCCTTAGCGAGGATTTGGGGTTTATCAAACCTAATGTAGTGGCTGGGTTTATCCACAGTATGCTCACACACAGCTGACTTCGATACATGCCCATTCTTGATGTCAGAGATGTGTTCCTTCACCCTAACACCGATGCTTCTCTTTGTTTGACCGATGTATGATAAGCCACAGTCACAGTCTAGTTTGTATACACCTGCACTCTGTAAAGGAATATTACTTTTTACTGGTCTCAAGAATTGGCTCACTTTCTTGTTAGGCTTGAATATGGTTTTTATGGAAGCTCTTCTTAAGATGTTGCCAATCCTGTCTGTAACACCCTTCACATATGGTAGAAATGCCGGCTGTCTCTCTACTGTGGGTGGCTTGTTGGTCTTCTGACAACGCTGGCGGGGAACTGGCAGCTTGTTCTGATGAAGGGTATTCTTCACCTGGCGAAGCTCGTCCCCTAGGTGTTCAGCGTCGCAGAGGTGGTGGGCTCTCTGAAACAAAGATTTGCCAACGGTAGATAACTGTGTAGGGTGATGGTGAGATTCACCATTGAGGTATCTATTGGTGTGCGTGGGTTTCCTAAATACTGTGTGGCCTATTGTGCCATTGGGATTTCTTATGACTAAAACATCAAGAAAAGCTAGGGAGTTATTTGCCTGTAATTCTATTGTAAATTTAATATTGTCATTAATAGAATTGAGGTGGTTTAGGAATATATAAATACTGTCCGTAGGTAAAATGGTAAAAGTGTCATCTACGTACCGCTTATATATCCTAGGTAGACAGGGTGCAGAGCTAAGAGCCATCTCCTCAAAGTCCTCCATGTATATATCTGCTATTACCGGGGACACAGGCGAACCCATAGCAATGCCATCTATTTGTAAATAGAATTCTTGATTGAACATAAGGTATCCAGATGTGAGACAGTGTTCCAAAAGTTCAAGATATTCTATAGGCATATTGTTTTCCTCTAGCTTCCTCTTGACAATCTTGATGCAGTCCTTGACGGGAATACTGGTGAACAGCGACTGGACATCAAAACTGACCATGGTTTCATTGTTAGCTAACTTAAGATCTTTCAGTCCGCTAACAAAATGGTAAGAGTCCCTGACATAAGATGTTGTGTGGCCACGCAGTGGAGAAAGTACTTTGGCGACATGTTGAGCCAGCTTATACGTCGGCGTATCGATTTGGCTGACTATTGGTCGAAAAGGTACATCTTTTTTGTGTATTTTTGGTAACCCATACAACTTTGGAGGTTTTACACAGCTAGGCACGAGAAAACATTACATCTTGACATTAAATCTCTCGTGCCTAGCTGTGTAAAACCTCCAAAGTTGTATGGGTTACCAAAAATACACAAAAAAGATGTACCTTTTCGACCAATAGTCAGCCAAATCGATACGCCGACGTATAAGCTGGCTCAACATGTCGCCAAAGTACTTTCTCCACTGCGTGGCCACACAACATCTTATGTCAGGGACTCTTACCATTTTGTTAGCGGACTGAAAGATCTTAAGTTAGCTAACAATGAAACCATGGTCAGTTTTGATGTCCAGTCGCTGTTCACCAGTATTCCCGTCAAGGACTGCATCAAGATTGTCAAGAGGAAGCTAGAGGAAAACAATATGCCTATAGAATATCTTGAACTTTTGGAACACTGTCTCACATCTGGATACCTTATGTTCAATCAAGAATTCTATTTACAAATAGATGGCATTGCTATGGGTTCGCCTGTGTCCCCGGTAATAGCAGATATATACATGGAGGACTTTGAGGAGATGGCTCTTAGCTCTGCACCCTGTCTACCTAGGATATATAAGCGGTACGTAGATGACACTTTTACCATTTTACCTACGGACAGTATTTATATATTCCTAAACCACCTCAATTCTATTAATGACAATATTAAATTTACAATAGAATTACAGGCAAATAACTCCCTAGCTTTTCTTGATGTTTTAGTCATAAGAAATCCCAATGGCACAATAGGCCACACAGTATTTAGGAAACCCACGCACACCAATAGATACCTCAATGGTGAATCTCACCATCACCCTACACAGTTATCTACCGTTGGCAAATCTTTGTTTCAGAGAGCCCACCACCTCTGCGACGCTGAACACCTAGGGGACGAGCTTCGCCAGGTGAAGAATAGCCTTCATCAGAACAAGCTGCCAGTTCCCCGCCAGCGTTGTCAGAAGACCAACAAGCCACCCACAGTAGAGAGACAGCCGGCATTTCTACCATATGTGAAGGGTGTTACAGACAGGATTGGCAACATCTTAAGAAGAGCTTCCATAAAAACCATATTCAAGCCTAACAAGAAAGTGAGCCAATTCTTGAGACCAGTAAAAAGTAATATTCCTTTACAGAGTGCAGGTGTATACAAACTAGACTGTGACTGTGGCTTATCATACATCGGTCAAACAAAGAGAAGCATCGGTGTTAGGGTGAAGGAACACATCTCTGACATCAAGAATGGGCATGTATCGAAGTCAGCTGTGTGTGAGCATACTGTGGATAAACCCAGCCACTACATTAGGTTTGATAAACCCCAAATCCTCGCTAAGGAAAACAGATACATTCCTAGAATGATCCGCGAGGCTATTGAAATACAAAAATATCCTAATTTCAATAGAGAGGATGGCTGGAAGCTTTCTACCACCTGGGACCCACTCATTAAATCATTGAAGTCTCAAACCCACCATACCAGAGGGCAAGATACTATCAGCTCATTCTGCAGGAATCCAGGGCAGTACGCGAGGCAATTAAGAAATCGTTGGCGGTAGTTTGATATAATAATTATGTCAACTGACAGACGAATGCCACCTCAGTCTACCCGTGACCACGGACTACTGCAAAGTGTTCGAAACGTCGGGTTTCCAAAAATGTATAAAAGTACAAAATATACGCGATTAATCCGGTTAAAATAGTTTCATTTAAAATGTGTAATAATCGTGAAAATCAAAGAACTTATTATGATAAAGGCTATCAATACATTTGCCATACCAATTCTTACCTCTTCTTTTGGAATAATAAAGTGGTCCCAGACAGATTTAAAAAAGCTACAAAGGATAAATAATACGTGTATGACGAAATATAGAAAACCAAAATCATCAATAGAAAGACTTACAATTCCGAGCTGCGAAGGTGGGCGGGGAATAATAGACATCCAAAGTTTACATAACAAGCAAATCACTAATTTAAGAAAATATTTTGAACATAAATCACAAATTTCCTCTCTCCATACAAGTAATGAAAATTGACAAACATTTTACACCACTAAATTTGCAGGATACAAGCACATAAAATAATGATACACTAACACAATTACGTCAAAAAATATCACGGTGGCAAGAAAAGTCTCTTCATGGGAGACACCGAAATGATCTGAACCAGACTTATGTCGATAAGAATGCGTCGAACGACTGGCTCAGACGAGGTGTGTTGTTCCCAGAAACAGAGGCTTTTATGCTTGCTATACAGGAACAAGTCATTGCCACCGGAAATTATAGAAAATATATTACAAAAGAAATAGCAGAAGGTTCTGATTTATGTAGACATTGCAATACCTCGCCTGAGACTATTCAGCACATAACAGGCGCATGCAAAACATTAGTACAAACAGACTACAAACACAGGCATGATCAAGTAGCATCTATCATCCATCAATATTTAGCACATTCTTCTAAATTTATACAGCAAAAGTTACCCTATTATAAATTTAAGCCAAATACCGTTCACGAAAATAGGCATTATAAACTGTATTGGGATCGAACTATTCTTACCGACAAAACAGTATATTGCAATAGACCAGACATTACATTTTACAAAAAAAATTCAAATACTGTATACATTATTGACATAGCCGTACCCAATCCCTACAATATTCAGTCTACTATCGCTGAAAAAATCACTAAATACCAAGAACTGGCTTGAGCAATAAAAACTCAATGGAAAGCAGAAAGCATCCATATAGTGCCAATAGTCATATCTGCCACAGGATTAGTACCAAAAACTCTACATAACAGTTTAGATCTCTTAAATATTCCACAAGCGATTATCCACACTATGCAGAAAGCAATCATTCTTAACACTTGTCATATAACTCGTAAATTTTTATCAACATCATCTGTACACTCGATTGCCTCTATACTTGGCTAAGGCCCGTATATATGGCAATAAAACACCTCTTTTTAGGAAGAGAAATTTCTTATAGAAAAATAAAATAATAATAATAAATATACTTTATTGCACCTTAAAAAAAATAAAACAATGTGAAAGCTTAAAAATAATAAAAAAGTACAATAAGGCGGCCTTATTGCTTAAAGCGATCTCTTCCAGGCAACCTTTGGGTGTTGGAGTTGTATAAAATGAACTGATATAGTGCGTTGAGTGCCGCAGCTCAACGCCACGCTTTGTCATGTTTTTAGAGTGAGAAAATTAATAAATCATTCCCCCGAGTGGGAATGGAATCCTCAACTGTCGCGATTACAGTGTGTGCTGTGCCAGTGTGCCGCGATGATGTCGACTATTTAAATTAAAGTCATACAATCTACGGTCACTTCTTAAGATTAGCCTCTAAATTGTACTTTGGAGTATTGCTGTTATTTTCTTTATATACTTGTTATTTCTTTTTCTTTTCCATGTTCAATGGTTGTTTTAATACTCCATCTAAGCAATGTACCTCTTACAAGTGTATAAAGAGGGTAAAATTGTTACTCAATGTGTTGTTTTTCGTCCAACACATTCTGATCTTGATAGATTAACTTGATGAAAATATGTCCCTGAAGAAAAGATCGTCGATCGTGAGAGGAAAACTTTGTTTTGATCATCATAACATTATCGAGTCTATTTTACTTTCGCATTTAGATTATCTATCTTATTATATCAAGCATATTTCGATCACCAGTTTTATGAAAATCTTTTACTTACTGTGAGGGAAAGGTTTTTACATTATATCTATAATATATATTTACGTATATATGCTGAGATACTAAATACTTAAGGCCAGTCGAGGCGCGAGACACAAGCGTGTCATTGTAAATGCGACAGGTTGTAGGCTCGTTTCCCACTTCAGGAAATGCAATATTTAATATTTTCATTTCTTCGTTTTGGTAACAAGTCAAAGCGCGGCGTTAAGTTCAGTTATTCAACACACAATGCCTATAGAATTCAATGAAAAGTGGGAAACGGAAGTATCTTGATGGAAACAGAGTGTCTTAACACTAGATTCCCTTTGCCTTCCTTGCGGTATACAGGGTAAAGCTACAACTGCTGACCTTATTGTAGAGTTCAAAAGTAATAAAAACTATTCTGAAGGAATGAAAATGTATATTTATAATTTATATAAGCATTCATTATAATATGTAATAATAATGGATTTTAAGACATATAATTTTTAACAAAAAAAAATACCGACTCCTACCGGATCCTATAAACAGAACCTAACCAAATTCTCATTAAACTAACCTTGTATTGTATCCTCTCCAATAAAAAAGAACAAGCGAAATCGATTGGCGATATTGTGTTATTCGTCGATTTGTCGCGCACATACCTAATGCAAAATTTAAGACCTATGTGATTTTCTCATAAATAATATTGTCAGAAATGGACCAAACGGAACCACACGGGAACCATCAGCTTTCAAATAAAAAAAGAAAAATCTAAATCTGTTCACCCAATCAAAAGAACTGAGGTAATATATTATTACATAATACATAAAAAAAACAGCTTCACACTGTATTCCAGATATAGCAAGCTAGGCAGTCGTAAAATAGTAGATATGCTTAAGTACATATTTTTGTCATTTAAGTGAGTGGGGAGCAGAAGTATCTAAATGGGAACACAGTATCTTAACACTAGGTTCCCATGTTCCCTCTGCCTACTCCTACTCTAAAAATCCTTCAGATTTTATTTTATCATAGAAACGAATCTTTAATTTAGATTGTTTCAAAAGCAATTTAAGGTGGATTAAGAGCTTAAACTGAAAGATAAATTTCTGTAAATAACATTTATTATTGAAGCCAAGAGGTACATGCGTATGATTGTTAACGCGACAGGTTGCGGGTTCGATTTCCACTCGATGAAATGAAATATTGAAACTTAAAAAAAAAACATTTATTAATAATAGCTTTAAATGTCAATTCAAAAGTACATAAAGGCCATGGTGTGGATTTGATTGCCACTCGGGATGCTGATTCTACTTATATGAAAACATTTCTTTGCTGGTAGAAAAGGCACGGCGTACAATTTCGCCACTTAACACACAATGTCTCGAAGTTGTTCAAAAGAAGGAAATGAAGTGCCTTAGCACTAGATACCCTCTAACAACATTCTAATTCCTAGAATTGTAAAAAGCTATTATATAATACTATATAAGAGGAAATAAAATATTTAATATTTCATTGCTCTGTTGTCGGGGCAGAGCTCGGCGTTGAGTTCTGCCATTCCACACGCAATTCCACCAAAATTTCCTCTGGCACGGTAGGAAATTCTGAATAAATATGAATTTAAAAAGTTTGTAAAGGCCATGGTGTGCATTCGCTTATTTATTTTCATTTCTCCACTCTGCTGGAAAAGGCGTAGAGTTCCATCACTCACCAAACAATGTTTTGAAGTTGTTCAAAAGTGGAGGACGAGATTTCTTAGCCCTAGATTTTCTCCAACAACCCTCCTATGTTTCTGCCAAATTTCATAATTCTCAACCGAAAGTACCCTATGGAGTTTAATTATGTTGATAGTATCAAAATACACGTTTTTTGCGATATAAATGGCTATATCTTTTTTCTGAGTAAATATAGAAATATGTTTTTTTATGACAAAATCATAGAGCCATAGATTCGAGAATGTAGTTTGAATTCCAACTAGATATCTCCAAGCGTTCTTGAGATAAAGAGTTTTGACAGACAGATAGACGGACGGACAGAAGGACGGACAACAAAGTGATTTTATAAGGGTTTCTTTTTCCTTAAAAAGGTACGGAAGCCTAAAAATATTTAATATTTTACAAAAAAGGCAATACAAAAATATAATTACAACAAGATAAATAAATACACTATTTTTTGCACTAATGTTTATATTAAAAGGCTAATAATGGTAACCGTCTTACCGTAAAAATTCAGGTCGCGATTTACGAGAACCGGCCGGCCTGTTTGTCCCACAAATTTTTGTTCGCAGACCTGAGGAGAACCAGCACAAAAAAAATAAGTTTTTTGGAAATTTGAAAACTTTATATAATACATTCATCGAGGACAACGGCGACGACGTCGGTAAAGTCGAGGACGATTCATTACTTAACATTTTACTTGGCTCTCTATTTCACATTTATGTATTTTATGGGATACAAATATAGCATAATATAGACATTAAGACAATTCAAAAACAATTATTTAATATGAGAGATCACCATTCGACATTATTTTTTTATATTCATTTATATATTAAAATTTAATACAATTATTAATATACTTATTGAGGCCGGTCGTGGCGGAGAGACACAAAGTGTGACTGTAAAATCGGCTGGTTCTGGGTTCGATCCCCACTCGAGGAAGTGAAATATTTATTTATATTTATGTTTTCATTTCTTCGCTCTGGTGTCGACGCAAAGCGCAGCGTTGAGTTCCGCCACTCAGCACGCAATGCCTCCAGAATTCGGCGGAAAGTGGGGAACGGAGCGTCTTAACACTAGGTTCCCTCTGCCTACCCTGTTGTGTGCGGGATACAGCGTGAAGCTGATTTTATAATATACTCGTTCGCGGCCCCGCCCGCTTCATTTACATAATTATTAATTTACTCATCTGCATTACTTTTCTAATAATAATATAATTTTAAAAACAATATCTATACCTATATCTATACTTATAATAAATCTGTAGAAGAGTGGTTTCTGTGTATTGAAAATATAAAAAAAAATAGCCAGTGTTAAAGGATAACTAATAGAATTCGTTTCATTCCAGCATTTTTGGAATTTTTGTCTGTTTATGTGATCACATATCACGTAAAAAGTACAAAACAAATTTAATCAACTTTTACATACAAAAATTTTAGAATTTTTGTATAATAAATAAAAACTAAATCATACTCTGAGTTACTTAGGTAACTCAGAGTATGATTTAGTTTTTATTTTCGATCTGTTACGATTTTGCTATAAGTATAGATTTTAATTATTATAATATTGAACTAAAAGTAATTTAATTAAAATATTACTTTAATTAAATGAATTCATGCTCCACTGCTTTCATTTTCGTCTTCAAATTATTGGATGCTTTGAACTCTAAGCATTCTTGCAAGCCAATTTCTCCCAAATTGGTTACAAACCGCAGAACATTTTACGGTAACCGCAATAATAGCGAATACTGTCGATATTTTCCTTTATAAAATGTCTTTGAATGAAAAACTCAAATAAACTTCGATTTATTTATTTTTTTCTGAGAATCTCCTAATGTTAAAATACTCCGCTCCCAATTTTCAATCGAATTCTGGAGACATTGCGTGTTGGGTGGCGCAACTCTACGCCGCGCCTTGCCTCGACACCAAAGAGTTAAAGTTAAAAAGTTAGTACATTGTATTCCGTACACAGCAGGGTAGGCAGAGGAATCTAGTGTTAAGACACCACCCAGACCTATTTTCCGCCGAATTCAATGGCATTTGGCATTGCTTGTTGAGTAGCGGCACTCAACACCGCGCTATTCCTCGATAACAGAGCGAAGAAATGGAAATATAAATGTAAATATATATATTTTTATTATTCACTTGCGGCGAGACCTGCGTTGTTAAACAGAAACAATAAAGAGTTATATGTTTAAAATGCTATTCTACACACAAGAAAAATACTTTTGTAGAAATGTACAAAAATTTGAACGTAGTCGGATTTGAACTCGCTCCTCTTGGAAACCGTCCAAGCGCTTTGACCACTAAGACTAAGTCATAAATCTATGACGAAATTCTAGATGGTTTCCGAGAGATATGTTTACAAATGCCTCAACTTTTTTGAATTATGTATTATATCTTCTATACTAATGTAATAAATAAAGCAGAAGAGTTTGTTTAAACGCTAAGATTTTTGGTTCTACTGGTCCGATTTACTTTCTTTTTGTTTCGTATCAAAACTATATTCTTCAGAAGTGCTATAGGCTATATAACATTACCGTGTAAATCTTAGTTAGTCTTAAATAACAAATTAACAATAATAAGTAACGTCATAGAATTGTTTTAAAATTGCTTTAAGCGCGTGCGCTGCACATATAGCTTATTATATGTCAGTACGTTGTATGACAAACATATTCAATTTTATTAGATCTAAAATACACTCCAAGACGCCATATATCTATCTCTTATAAATAAGACATTTTGTGACAAACAAAAATTTGAAAATTGTAAGGTGATATTTCATCGATTTTTATTTCACATGTATGTTGAAGCTTACGAGCGAAAGTTAATTCATCATCAAGAAAATTAAATGTAGATAATCTTTGGCTTTTATAGCATGTAATTTGGACGTATACTTTTCGAAAAAATGTAAAATTCAAATAATTCAACGCTCTGTTACGGCCACAAGCATAGGTTCGAGTCCCGCGGGGGGCGTCCTTGCCGCCGATGACGTCCTATCATACCGCCACGTAGTGTTCATGATTGAATGTATTAATCTGTTGGCAAATGCAGTTTTTTTCAATTCCATTTCAATTGGAACCAGTAGTTCTTCAGATTAGAAACTTAGATCAAACACACTGTTCGGCTTTCAAGAATAAATATAGATTTGAGATATACTGTATTATATAAAAAAAAAAAAAATTTTTGCTTAAGAAATAAATTCACAAAAATTTAAAGAGTAAATACATTCTTTATAAAGGCTATTTTTCTTTATCTCCCAAGAAAATATATTTTTATATTGAATTTTACTTCAAATTTCATTTATTTCTTATATAATGTAATATGTTTGAGCGCAATCGCGGCGCAGTTATACAAGCGTTGACAAATTTTACGTAACAGAGTTCAAGCAATCCTCTTGACGAGACACAAGTGTTAACATTTTTAAAGTGTTATTCCACACTTAGGAAAGAAAAATAGTTACTTAGAAAACTAGTCAGGAGGCGCGGGTTCGAGTCAAATTTTTATACGTTTTCTAAATAAGTAAATTAAATCTTTCTAAATTTATTGTACATACTAAATCTAAGTGAATAAATAATATTTATTATAATTCTGACCTATTTACAAAATTTTGAAACACTGAAAAATCACTTAGAAAATTTTCATTAAAAAAATTATTTGAACCTGTTACCTTCTTTCGATCGTTGACTTCTTGATATCGTGTCGTAAGGTCTTCCGCGCAGTACCTGTCTAAATCTTTTGGAATTTTTTGCGCCATTTTAGACGCAAAAACACTTGAAAAATTCGATTTTCCTCGGTTTTTTGAACTTTTTACCTACACCCTCCCTTCACCCTCGCGATCTATACATAATTTTGCAGGCATTTCGGAACCCGACCGTTTGGCATCGATTTCGTCGAAATCCATTCAGTAGAAACTGAAAAAAAGGACCTCCCGTCGCCCTTTACTCGCTAGACAGGTAGACAGGAGTCACTCCGGGAAAAAAAGTTTTTACTTTTGGGCATTTTACAGCTCCTCTTTGAGCGCCCGTATTATTGTTAGGATATATAGACACCCGGCTTTTTACACAGCCAAATCACTGGAATAAAACGTTGGTATTGTATACCAAATATTAATAGAATTTATACAAATTATATGAATGTTTTAAATAACTATTTGCATTAACTGTTGAGTTGCTGGAGTATATTTATATATATATTCTTTTTATATATTATTTAAAGTTTTACAAATTGACACGGTAGGCCTGGAGAAGAAAATTAGATTTTTGTTTGAAAAACCTTATAGTTCTTCTCATCATATACTTATTTATATTATAAACTTCTTCTCGTATCTTCTTATACTTCAGCAAATCCATCTTATTTAGTGTAAATTGTTTGACAACTGGGTGGCCTTTTACACTACCCAGCTTAACTAATTCGACGAGTGCCTCTGAGAAATTATAATAGTATTTTCGGATTTCGCACACCCGCGCGGGGAATTAGGCGGAATATAGCACTGGAATCCTCGGGCTCCGGTGAGGAAGTTGAGAACCTGGAGACTTCTCCATATCAGACGCACGAAACCCACAGAGACACCAAGGCCCTTTAACCGCTCCGTCCCGCCCCCAGAAACAAAGGGCCCGCCCTTCCCCAAGTTCACCAAGAGGAGATTGGGGTCAAGACAGCAGAGTGGTTGATTTCTCACCATTCATGTAGTGCTCCCTCTGCCTGGGCTACGGGCACGGTAGGCGGTTCTGTAAAGAAACTGCGTCGAGGTGCAGCCATTGTGGGGGACATGTAGGACACATGAAGACCGAGTGCGAAGGTTGGCTCGGCAGGGCACCACCATCGTGTTGCAACAGCGCTGACGCAAAGGCGAAAAACTCTGACCACAATGCGTTCAGCACAGACTCTTTAGTGCGACGTAAGTGGGATGCGCTTGCTATGGCCAGCATAGCATACTGCTATAGACGCTACTCTCGAACATCTTGGTAAAGGTTTTACCCTGGTTTTATATTGTTGTCGAATAGGTAAGAAAAATGCCGGGAGGCAAAATGATTTTGATCCCACATTTTCCAGATACGACGGGCTCGTGATGATCGTGATTAAATCAGAAGCATTTAAGACTCCCTCTACGAACAGATGAAAATATTAATAGCACGCTTAATAAAGAAATTTGTAAAAATAGTTTCACTGGACATCACACGGAGCCTGCGAAGTCGTACAGTGTGCCGCTATTAAGAAAAGACTGATTGAGGAAAGTTGTTCTGTCGGGATGTTAGTAGTAAGTCACTGTTGGGCTTTATATTCGTTTGTTCAGTCGTTATTGTCACATTGTAGTCTTCGTCGTCAAGTTTGTCTAGCTGTTTTGTTTGTCTGTTTGTCTTTTTGTTGTGCGAATTGTCGTCGATTGGCGTGTGTGCTTTTGTATTAAAATTAGTAATAGACTAGTACATTTAATAGTTTGAACAGAAATTTAGAAAATTAGTTTCGAAGTCGTCTGATTTTTAAAATAAATAAATAATTAAAACATTGGACACACAAAGTCTCCGATCATTTCGGAGGGACGACTAATAAAAAAAATAAAAATTCTCTTGGCGATTAGATTAATCCCGAAACCGTATCTGCGAATACCGTTTGCTATAGTGAAAATAAAAATTATAATATTTTTTGAAAAAATATTAGCACAACGTCGGACTTTAAACGTGATGGTTGTAGGTTCGATTCCCGCTCGGGGAGAGAATTATTTAATTTTCTGGTTAAGGTTACAAAGCAAAGCGCGTTGCTGGGTTCCATTATTAAATATACAATGTCTTGAGAACATAAACGAAAATAAGGAAATGAGTCTTTTAACAATAGATTGGCTGTACCTACCTGGAATACAGCCTGAAAGAACAATAAAAATCGTTATCTTAACACTATGATAATCGGTATTATAAAATCGCGATGATTGCGAGTTGGATTACCATCGGAGAAGTGATATATATTCATTTTCTCCTTGTGGTAAAAAGTTAAAGCGTGGCTTTCATTTCTGATGTTATAAGATAGAACTGAGTATAGAAATAACTGCGTAAAACATAAAATAAAAATAATTTTGTATATTTTGTAACACCGATTATCGTCGTGTTAAGCTAACGATTTATTTTATTCCTTCAAGCTGTATTCTAGGTATCCCTAGTAGCAGGTGGAGCCAATATAGTGTTAAAACACTCCGGTCTCCGTTACTTATTTTCCTTTCCGTATTCATGACATTGCATATTGACTAATGGAACTCAACACCGCGCTTTGTTTTNCTGATGTTATAAGATAGAACTGAGTATAGAAATAACTGCGAAAAACATAAAATAAAAATAATTTTGTATATTTTATAACACCAATTATCGTCGTGTTAAGCTAACGATTTATTTTATTCCTTCAAGCTGTATTCTAGGTATCCCTAGTAGCAGGTGGAGCCAATATAGTGTTAAAACACTCCGTTACTTATTTCCCTTTCCGTATTCATGACATTGCATATTGACTAATGGAACTCAACACTGCGTTTTGTTTTGTTACCCTAACCAAAAATGAAGTTATTCTTTTTCCGAGTGGGAAAAAAACCCAAAACCATCTGGCTTACAAGTCAGACGCTACGCCGCTGTGCTACAACGGCCTTTTATATTACTCTTATCATGCAACAGCATATTTTTTTTTGACTTGAATTTGTAACAACCATAGAGAGCTACATATTATTTGATATATACAAATTTTAGGTATCTTGAAAGAAAACTAAAATAAAAATATGTAAGGTACCTAAGGTACCTTATAAATTTCACAGGCACAAATAATATTTCCGTAAGGATTTCATTCCATTTACCTACCTACATACCTACATACATATGAACCAAGATCTATTGCATTAACCATAATGAAATATCTTGCCTCTCTTAGCTCTAATGTAGTAATGAAATTATTTAGAAGAAACCTCACAGAGAGTGCTCTTAAGTGAATACGTCGAAAGAGACATGGATTATTTTAAATGTATTTTGAGTACTATAAAAAAATCAGCTTCATGCTATATCCCGCACACAGTAGGCGGCTCGCTGTCCACCGAGTTTTTCGAGGCATTGCGTGTTGAGTGGCGGAAGTCTACGCTGGGCATTTTGCCTTGATGCCAGAGCGAAGAAATGTTCATATTAATAAATAATAATTAAAACCCCTCGAATGGGGATCGAATCCACAACCGTCGCTTTACAGACACTCTTGTGCCCCTGCGCCACGACGGCCTCAAGAGTATAAGCTGTCCAGAATTTGCACTAAAGTCCTCTAATACTAAATGAAATGGTAAATGTGAAATGCTTCAAAATTACATAGAAGTTAGATAGCTGTTTCTGTATGAGGTGTGCTATTCTATATAAATCAGATTAGTAATTTGCAGTGTCAAAGACAGGACAATGATTGACCAAGCTTAGTGTATACGATTCAATTTATTTATTATGATATCCTCTTAGCTTCATGTACCCCGCTTTTATTAAAGTAGGTAAAAGAAACCTAGTATTAAAGCATATTTTTCTCCACCTCCAGCCGAATGTTCTTAATATTATCCAGATTTATTTTTTTAGCTCACTCTCTATCCGCACATAGCAGGATAGGCAGAGGGAGGGGCAGAGTGTTGAGTGGCAGTACTTAACGCCACATTTTGCCTCGTTACCAGAGCGAGAAAATGAAAATAATGAATATTTCATGTCCTCGAGTGGAAATAGCGCCCCCTCTGCGCATGATTGGACTGAAAATGGCTTCATTATCCAAATTAAATACTAAAATTGTGTTTTAAATTAGTTTTATAAGTATAAACTGTTAAGTATAAACTGTTAAGCAGGAAACTCAGATCTAAATAATTAAACTTTTATGTAGGAAAGAGGATAACATATGAGGATGTCATGACCCAGCAGCACAGTGTTTAAGTGTTAATTCCACGGTAGTGGGTTCAATTTCCATACGAAGAAATTAATTATTTTCATTTCCTCGTTCTCATAAGAAGATAAAATGCGGCGTTTAGCTCTGCTACTCAACAAGTAACACATGTTATAGAAATTAATCTTATATTATAAAAAAATGCATAAGTATATTCAATAAATACCAAATAACGTTTTATTATAGCGTAATTCCTTTGATCACTACATTCATATAAAGTGTTTGTAAGCACTGATATTCGATAAGTCAATAGTATTTTGATATTTTTAATTCCTTTACTACCTTAGAAGCATATTTTTTTATTTTTAAACGGTTTTATTTAGCTTGGCCAGTTTATTTGTTTGTTTAGGTCAAATTTAGTAATTGGAATTTTACTTTACCCTTTCCTGACACCAAATCGATCTGATATTTGGTACCTACTCTTAATATTGATGACAAAAAAAATTATGCCTGTAAATCCAAAATACATGAACTCGGTGGAATGAGACGTATCATGTAGCAACAAACCTAAAAACTTGAAAATTAAATAAAATAAAAAATATTCTCATGTTAAACGGTTTTATTACAATAAAAATAATGTATTTTTAGTCCAGTATCCCGGTATTTTTAAAACTCGGGACCCCGGTTTGCGACACCTATTAGTGACGCTATAAATACGTTGATTCGACGTAGGCTATCTATCTAGAGTTAAGAAGCATAGTGTAGGAATGCCATGTTGGATTTAGAGTAGCGTTACATGACTACCATATATTGACGACTAAGCTAAATGTATATACAAAATGTCAGCTCAATCGGGTTAAGCTAGCTATTTCAAAATGAAGTTGCAAGATTCTACCTAAAGAAAAAAAAACCTTTAAATAATTTTCCCAACAATGCGATTGCATATTCACGTCAACTAAACCACCACAACTCATTATTCATCAAAAACTCCCTCAAGTCGAATTAAACGAATCCAAATTCGATGCGATTATGTCGTTTATTTACCGAGTTCCTATGACCATCTTTAGATTCTACCATCAGACCCTTACTATCTAGTATCAAAGTACTCTTCAAAAAGGATCAAATGAGTCCCAACTTTGTCATGTTGTGCTGAGGTTGTATCGTTTACGTATCGAGTCCATATTGTAATTAAATAGCAAATTTTACATTTCTATTCAGTTTTATAGTTTGATTATAGACAAACATCGGGACATATGAAGCTAAGTAAAAGCTTGTACAAAACATTGATTTTTACTTTCATTTGTGTGTAACCCGTATAATTTTATAATTCCTTTTTTATTCCTTCGTGTCACTGGGCTTTTTAATTTCGGTAATTTATTTCTTGAACTCTACGAACACGCGTTAATTTTAAGGATAAATAATTCCACCCAAGTGGCATATGAACCACAGTACTTACTTGGCTACGTAGGCAAATATATAATATTATATTTAATGTGGGAAACCATACAAAATTAAATTTTTGAAATTTATGTTTATTGTTACCAAGGTAAGGGGTTTCTTATTTTTATTAAAAATGGCTATTTTTTTACTTTACTCTTCCTATGCATATCTATAGCTATAAAGATAGAATAAGCTTTAACTAAAGCGGCAGGTTTAACGCCGCGCTTTGTCTTACCGGACCTGCAAAGAAAATACTATTTTATTAGTAAAAAATTGAACTTAAAAACTTTCACAATAATTGCTATTTTTCATAAATTGGGGTATTATACAATATGAGCATTATATTGGTCTAAGTACCGTAGGCATTATGGGCTACGTCCCGTAATAACGGTATTAGGACCCTCCTTTTGTGAGCTATGACACGTGATCCGTCATCAAGAGAGGTAAGAAATATGATTCCAATCATTCTTGAAAGCTACCGTACTAATGATGAAATATGAGAATGTGTCGTGATGTAATTTTTTTATTCTTTTAATGAAATATTCAACTACCTAGTATTATCTGTATACTTTTTTTTTCCTTTTTTGCTTCACGCTGTATCCGGTATATGGCAGGGTAGGCAGAGGGCACCTGGGAACCTATTGTTAAGACACTCATTAATACACTTCTGTTCTCTACTTTTCGCTGAATTCCGAAGGCATTTTTAGTTGAGTAGAAAGTTTAATATGCAAAATAATAAAGAAAACTAAAAAAATATTTCTATCAGTCGACGTCCAGGTCATATATTGCTTTGAATTGAATAACAGAAACTATTGATTAATAATACATTTATGGTAGTTCATGTTATAATTTTAGCAAGCAAGCAAGGATTAATAACTTTGTATTGGTGCATTATGGCACAGTGGGCAATGGTTGTTTGTAAACACGTTGGTTATAGGTTCTCCTGAGGAAATGAATTATTTTACTAGCTGTAATAAATCAAAATAAATAAATAAACACCCAGGATTTCTTTGTCTATCGAAATCGCTAATATACTTTAATAATTATAATGTATTAGTAGCTTCATTCATATTTTGATAAGTTTTCCAAGCCTAATTAAGAAAACAACTAACTTATAGTTGTTTCAACAGAAGCTCGGCAAGGCGATTAATGCTCACACGGTTAAATTATCAAAGAGAAAATATAAATTAACAAAGACGTTAGTTGAAACCTTTTGGCATAATACTATACTAAATAACATTGGAATCAGCGCAAAATTTGCCCAACTTTAGGTTAAATATTGTAAAAAGGTTTCATTTGAGCATTTAATATATGCCTGTTCATATGTATAATTAGATTAATTTTATAATTTTTTTGACCCCTATATTTTTTTGTTACATAATGACTACGTAGTACATACATATACTTACAAATATCATATTTAACCCTAGTCACCAGCTCGCGGCCTTGCCCGCTTGAACTACATTTTTACTAATCATAATAGAAATTAGGAAATAAGGCCGGTCGTGGCGCAGCGGCACAAAGTGTGACTGTAAAACCGACTGGTTGTGGGTTCGATCCCCACTCGAGGAGATGAAATATTTACTTAAATTTATATTTCCATTTCTTCGCTCTGGTGTCGAGGCAAAGCGCGGCGTTGAGTTCTGCCACTCAACACGCAATGCCTCCAGAATTCGGCAGAAAGTGGGGAACGGAGTGTCTTAACACTAGGTTCCCTCTGCCTACCCTGTTGTGTGCGGGATACAGCGTGAAGCTGATTTATTTTGATTAGTTGCCCCTGAAGCCCAAACAAACTTTACTAATTTTTTTGTCATAATTTAGGTAAATTGCTGTGTTTATATGTGTATATTACTGACCAATACATATAAACATGTAGCGATTTATCTCAGACACATAAATCTCTTGTAAAAGCTAACGAGGCGGTGTAGCAATTATTGTTTTATCTGTAATCCTCAAATGGTGTTTGTTAGAACACACCATTGCATAGTAATTCAAATTTAAATAAACTTTCAATGAATGAGGGCGCAATGGGATAGCTTCTGACTGTAAGCGCGACGGTTCTGGGTTTGATTCCTATACAAATTAATTCATTATTTTCAGTAATTCGCTCTTGTGAGAGGGCAAAGCGCAACGTTAAGTTCCACTACTCAACACAAACTACCTCTAAAAACAGGCGGGAGTGTTTTGGCACTACTTTCCCTAAATATATCCATGTGGAAAATACGTATGCTTTCAGGTTATCATATCCTACATCACAATAATAAGAAATATGAATAAATAATATTATAATCTCGGCAACCCTTACCAATTTCCTCCGCCTTCATCCAATAGAGGACACGTCCCGGTGACATCGAATTATGATTGTATGTCACATCTGATATGGTATTTGAACTGAAGGTATGCTACAATTTTGTTACTTTGATTATGTTTATGTACAACTCTATGCTTTATTTTTTTCCAAATTTACTTTTTATCTCGCAAAGTAAGGTAGACAGAGAGAAGCTGGTGTTAAGACACTCTGTTATCCCCAATATCATGGTCATCGTGGCTCAGAGTCACAGCGTGTGACTGTGAACACGATGGTTGTGGATATATTCGAGTCCCACTCGGAAGCATAAAATATTTAATATTTTCATTTCCTCGTTCTAGTAAGTAGGTTAAACGCGGCAATAAATTCCGTCATTCAATACCCAATGCCTCAAGGGTTCGGCGGATAGTGAGAAAAAGTTTCTTAATGAAAACGGAGTCTCTTAACACTAGGATCCCAGATTCCTTCTGCCTACCCTGTTATATACATTTATTCAACGTGAAGCTAAAACAAACAAGCATACATTTAATGCATTACGCATGCCACATATAGTAGATACTACCAGAGCGGAGTAGCTGGAATAGAACCCATAATCATTACTTTTACAGTTAGACGCTGTTCCATAATGGCCTCATATATTTACATATTAATTTCCAACAAAAACTTAGGAATTTAATTACTCTTTACTAAAATACCTAAGTTGTTGCGGCGTTGAGTTCCGCCACTCATCACGTAATGCTTCCAGAACTCGGCGGAAAGTGAGGCACGGAGTGTCTTAAAACTAGGTTCCCTCTGCCTATTCTGCTATGTGCGGGATACAGCATGAAGCTGATTTGATTTATTTTTTTATGTATGTAAATCTCCATAAAGTACTACTTGTGATATCAATTGTATAAATAATACAACTCTATCTCAAAGTAACCTGAAATAGATTGCTGCCAGCGATAAAGCCTTCCTTACTTTCGTTTTGAGATTTTCTTTAGTACAATCTATAATTATTTGTGTCAATCTGTTCGTGATAGTCGTGATAGTTATTTTTGCTTTAATTAATAAAAAATATTAATTATCATTGGTTTCTACTGAAAAGCTAAATTACATTAAATTTGAGCTTTAATTATTAGATAATAAAATGCATAGATTATGTCTCTTGTATATTAAAGGCAAAGGAAAATTGAATAAAAAAATAAATACTTAAATTTTCTATTAAAAATGATGATTTTATAAAAAAAATCTTGTAAAATGCTTTTATTTTCATTTTTGATAGCAATGTACTAGTATTATATTTGTTATATAATAAATTGAAATCGATCCATCTTACAACCTGTCAACCTTAATTCCATTGTCATAAAAGCTATTTTCTCATCATATCTCACCCCAGCATCCCGTAAATCCGAGATGCCCAATTTGGTGCGTTAGTACAAGAATCTGTCTCTCGGAGAGCAGTCGTATTCCAACATTGACGATTTGCCGCCAAGTTTTACGTATAAAATAAATTGTTTTCTAATAATCATCTAGAATATCTATAATTTTTTTCTTAGTGCAAAGATAATAGGTGTTTCTGTCAGTATATGATAGAACGGAGTTCAAATCAGTGTTTTTAGTATATTATTCAACTAAAGTGCATTAATTCGAAAATTGTGCCAGTTTTTGTGTTTCCGTTTGTATATTTTACATTAAAAATGACTACTAAATAATGCCAGGCGAGTAAATAATAATGTGCGTGAGAAAATATAAGTGGAGTGTCAGTTTTAGTGGTCGGAAATGAATAGATTGGAAAGTTCACCAAAAGAAAAAGAAGATGAAAGCGTGCGAGGTAACTGTACGAAGCAAAATAAAATATTGGGTACGTAAATATTATGATAATATAATATTTATTATTAGAAGGCCAGACGTAATGCATGGGTACAACCGTGCGGCTGTGAACATGTCAGGTTGTAGGTTGGAATCCCACTCGAAGAGTTGAGGCCAGTCGTGGCGCAGGGGCACAAAGTGTGTCTGTAAAACCGACTAGTTGTGTGTTCGATCCCCACTCGAGGAGATGAAATATTTACTTAAATTTATATTTCCATTTCTTCGCTCTGGTCTCGAAGCAAAGCGCGGCGTTGAGTTCTACCACGCAACACGCAATGCCTCCAGAATTCGGCAGAAAGTAGGGAATGGAGTGTCTTAACACTAGGTTCCCTCTGCCTACTCTGCTGTGTGCGGGATACAGCCTTAAGCTGATGAAATATTTAATATTTTCATTTCTTTGTTCTGGCCGCCTTGTTTTGTATCTGGCTTTTTTAATAGGGATCGAGATACAACGTAAAGTACGCTGTATCCCACACGTAGCAGGGTAGGCAGAGGGAAACCTGGGAACCTAGTGTTAAAACAGTTCTTTCTCCCACTTTTTGCCTAATTCTGGAGGAACTCAATTCACCGAGTGGAGGTTGAAACCATAACCACTGCGCTACAGACAGACGCTAGGAAGTTACCACGATGCCCTATATGTAGATACTATATAAAAAAACAATAAATATACTCGTATGCACAAAAATACTTCTAAATTCTTAAACTTTCACTTGGTTGTAGAAATGAATCTTTAAATTAGATTGTCTAAAAAGCAATTTCAGCTTGATTAAGAGCTTAAACTGAAAAATATATTAATATTGATACAATTTCTGTAAATAACATTTCTTAATAATAGCTCTAAACATGAATTCAAGAGTATTTTAAGGTTATGATATGGGTTCGATTCCACGAGATGATTATATTTATTTTAATTTAAAAATACCATATTTTAAAAATACCATATTTCCACTGATGTTTCTATTTAAAGGCTGATGGTAATTGTCATTGATTACCATAAATATTCAGGTCACGATTTACGAAAACTGGCCTGCTTGTTGGTCCCACAAAGTTTGCTCTAACATATAATTTGTATGGAATCCGTGCAAATATCCACTTCACAATTATTAACAGCATATATTACGCCGGTTATGACCGGTCAGAAGTTTGTGACTGAAAATGTGACGTTATGAGTTCGATTCCCATTCGAGGAAATAATATATTTAATCACATTAAAAGTGCAAGTAAATCGGTTAAGACGTTTCTGAGATTATCTTGAAATAAAAAAATATTTATAAAAACAAAAACCCCGACTGTAAAAAACTGAAAAGAAAATAAACAACTCCAATAGTTTATTAGGATTAACGGTCTGGACGGACCTCTTTAAATTATGCGGGGTTCCTGGTAAAGATTTTATTCATTAAAGAATTACTGATAAGTCCCGACTGTTAATCGTAATAAACTATTGGGCTTGTTTATTTTCTTTTCAATTTCGTGCAGTCGGGGTTTTTGTTTTTATAAATATTTTTTTATTTTTCACTTTTTTTGTTATGATACCTTTTTGAAATCCTCGTATACAGCTTTTGAATTTGATATCCATATTGTGGTATTCGAAATATTTTTTTTTTCACTAAGTCCAATTGCTTCCCACAGCCGCCATGATTGCTTTTTTTTAACGTTACCTATCTAAGAACACTTGGGCTGCTAATAGCAATCTAACGATACCTTAATTATGTAAATCCGTTCAATCCGTTCCGGTTCTGGAGATATGAGGTAATAAAGAATATTACATACATACATACAAGATAAGCGCGAAAAACATAACTTCCTTAGCAGTCGGGAAAATGCCTGGACAAACAGTAAAAAATTAAAAAAATGATTATTTTTGATTTTATTACGTTACAGTGCCAATATTTTTTTTAATATATCTTACATATACAGACGCTGATTCGTTACAATTTTATTATATGTATATAAAATATATAATAAATTTCAAAATTATATTAGCTTCACGCTGTGTCCCGCGCACGGCAGAGGGAACCTAGTGTTAAGAGACTCCGTTCCCACTTTCCACCGAATTTAATTAAATTTTAAATTTTGAATGCCTTTGCGTGTTGAGTGGCGGAACTCAACGCTGCGCTTTGCCACCCATTTTACGAAGAAATGAAAATATAAATTTAAATAAACATTTCATTTCTTCGATTGGTATCGATCTCCACTCGAGTTGGGTTCGATACCTTCAACCAGTCGCGCTTACAATCACTTTGTGCTCCTGCGCCTTTTTTTTTCGAACTTGAGGTTAGTGCTGTTAGCCCTATTGGCTTTTACAGTGACACCGGGTGGGTAGGGAAGAGGGTACTCTGTCCCAGAAGAAATGCAAGCACTACCTGGCTGCTTGAGAGGGGTCGACGACTGTAAGGGCGCCCCCTGCGGGGCTCGAACCTCGGCTTACAACCGTCGAGCGGGCTGGGAATTTCCCTATGCTAAACAAAACCAGCCGCAACGTGAAGCCGCAACTGGGGACAAAAATTAAACTAATCTAAGGGAGCTAACGGTCCCTAACCGCTGGGCCCGACCGCGCCGAGACGCGGCCGAGCCGTGGAATAAACTGGACTTCGTCGTCGGTTCCGTCGACGACGGTGTTTGTGTCGTGTATGTGTAGTGTGTTTCCTACCTACATACGGGGCATTCGCTAACGTAATGGCGTCATCGGGGTCTAAAAGGACGCTCCACGGGCGTCTATGTTTAGGGTGCGCGTTGGGTGTGTAATCACACGCCGTTTTTATGAGGGGCCCCTGTGCCACGACTGGCCTCATTATATAGATAATATAGATTTTAATTGTTATAAATGTGAAGTAAAAGCATTTTATTCCCGACTGATAAGGAAGGGTTATGTTTTTCGCGCGTATCTTGTATGTATGTATTATTCTTTATTACCTCATATCTCCAGAACCGCTGAACGGATTTACATAATTGAGGTATATTCATATTAGCAGCCCAAGTGTTCTTAGATAGGTGACGTTTAATAAAAACAATTATGGCGGCTGTGGGGCGCCATTGGACTTAGTGAAAAAAAAAATCGTTTCGAATACCACAGTATGGGTCCCAAATTCAAGAGCTTACTACGAGGATTTCAAAAAGGTATATCATGATTATGTTTACCATAATGAATTCTAACAAAAAATTGAAAAATAAAAAAAAATTGTAAAAACAAAAACCCCGACTGCAAAAAAGAAAATAAACAAGTCCAATAGTTTATTAGGATTAACAGTCGGGACCTATAAGTAATTCTTCAATCAATAAAATCTTTACCAGGAACCCCGCATAATTTAAAGAGGTCCCGACTGTTAATCTTAACAAACTATTGGACTTGTTTATTTTCTTTTTAGTTTCGTGCAGTCGGGGTTTTTGTTTTTACAAATATTTTTTTATTAAAATATTACTTTAATTAACTTAAATAAATTACTTTTATATATACAAGTATACTTAGTCTAAGAGCAGTAATGAATCTTCATCAAAAACATTTGATCATTAGGATCGACAAATAAAGGAAAACTTTTTGATACTTATATTAGACTAGTTTTTACTTGGGGCGTCACTTGCGTTATTAGACAGAAACAATTAAGAGTTATACTTTTAACATTTTAAAGTGCTATTCCACACTTGGAAAAGAAAAATGTGTTTGTAGAAACGTATAAAAATTTAAACACGGGATTCAAGTGGTCTGACCACGAAGCCATACGTAGTCGTAGTAGTAGTACGTCGAAATTCACGACGGTTTCCAAGAGTTACGGGGTCAAATAAATATTCTAAATATATATTTTTCTTTGATAAATATGGAATAGCACTTTAGAAATAATTAAGAGCTATGTATGTCATATGACTCCGGCTAGGTGTCTACAAGAATGAAAATATTCAATTGGAACCAGTAGTTCCTGAGATTAGCACCATCAATCAAACAAATTTTACAGATTTTAATATTAAATATAGATTTGAGGGATTGATATATTATGATAGTGGTTAATTAAATAGTAAAAAAGGCTTTATTTAAGAAATATTTTTACATTATTTAAGGAACACAAAACGCTAGATGCCTGTTCCGGAACAGGAATGGGTCATTCCAAGCTCCACAACAATTTTGTTCCGATTGTCCAGTTTGTTCACACGCATTTTCTATTCCTAAGCCGTGCCACAAATTCCAACATGTAACATTTAGGGTTTTAAACTGTTCCAGCCCAAACACTTATTTAATTTCAACGACGCTAACACCAAATTGTTCTTCTGTATTTCTTTCTCACGTCATGTTTTTTATTTGTTTCTGAGATAACAGGGGATATCTTTTATAATTTATTTAATTATTTTAAAACAATAATACTTATTTATTTGAAAATAATAATTACATTATCGTTAGTAAGTTTGATTTAATTAAAAATAGTTTCTGAGATGCCTCCAGAATTTGGCAGAAAGTGGGGAACGGAGTGTCTCAACACTAGATTCCCTCTGCCTACCCTGCTGTGTGCGGGATACAGCGTGAAGCTGATTTGATTTTTTAGTTTCTGAGATTAACTCATTCTCTCTCATTGAGGCCGGTCGTGGCGCAGCGGCACGAGGTGTGACTGTAAAAGCGACTGGTTGTGGGTTCGATTCCCACTCGAGGCGATGAAATATTTACTTAAATTTATATTTCCATTTCTTCGCTCTGGTGTCGAGATTAAGCGCGGCGTTGAGTTCTGCACATATCAATGCACCTGCGTGGCGGTAGTGTGAGTATACACCACGCGCNATTATAAATAGTTAAGTACGTGCCTCGACCCCCGCCCGTCAGCAAGTCGTGGGTGGCGAGGGTGCAGACGGCATATTTTAAAATTGTGATATCTTCTAAAATATTTAAATAGTTTCACCTATCCCGATGCTTGTTTATTTGTAATCAAATCTTGTAACCTAAATTTCACCCACTTCTCATTGTCTCATTGACGAGGCAAAGCGCGACGTTGAGTTCCGCCACTCAACACGCAATGCCTCCAGAACTCGGCGGAAAGTGGGGAACGGAGTGTCTTAACACTAGGTTCCCTCTGCCTACCCTGCTATTTGCGGGATACAGCGTGAAGCACATATCAATGCACCTGCGTGGCGGTAGTGTGAGTATACACCACGCGCACTCTCCCAGTTCCTCACACCGTATCCTCTGCTAGTCAGAGGATCACACGGAAGAACGCCGTCACGTCGGATTAATCTATTATTCGCCGACGAGCAATCATTACCCAAGGACGGATCCTGTGGGCACTAATTACTTGCCGCCCAAGGTGCACTACACTGCTCGTCTCCCACGAATGACAAGTGCATTCGAAAAGGACCAATACTAAGCGCACACACGTGGAGGTTATCCGACTTCGCATCCCATAATACCTTTTAACCTAACCTACCTTCCTTTCGGAGATTTTGACAATCTCCAGAATTTATTCCATGACATATCCGAAAGAGTAAGTACAAAACTTGATTTTTATTGAAATATATTAATTATCATGAGCCATTCGTAGCACAGGGCCGCAATACGCGGCAGGTTGCGGGCTCGATTCCCAGTCGAGTAAATGAAATATTTAATATTTTCATTTCTTCGCCCTGGTTACAGGCGTCATGGCGTTAAGTTGATTCCATGCGGGATACAAGGTGAAGCTGAAAAAATAATATTTTCATTGACATTGACAAATATTTACCACTTTTAAATATAAATAGGTACATATGTAGGTATGTAGAATATGCAAACGCTCAAATGTAGCGTAACAGAGATCAAGCAATCCTCTTGGCGATTCGATTAATCCCGAAACCGTATTTGCGAATACCGTTTGCTATTGGGAAATCAACTGTGACATTGCTGGGAAATGAGAAAAGTAATAGCCTAGACCCCAGAGAGTATACACTTGTTATGTGGTTATAAATCGTCGTGTGGTATTCTTGTCGTCGTTTGGTGTTCTTACTCGTGGTGTGGAATTCTTGTCTTGTTACAAAACAAAAATGATGTAATTCATTCGTATTCTGAAAATATAATATTTTTTTAGAAAATTATTAGGGGCTTTACAATGTCTGACTATATGCGTGACAGTTGTGGGTTCGGTTTATGCGTCTACAATGCCTTTTTTAAATAGTTGCCTTAGAGTGACGGACGTCAAAGCCTTAACTTGTTACCAGAAAGAGTAAATGAAAATATATCACTTCCCCGAGTGGCAACCGAACTTACAACCATCGCGCTTCAGTCAGACGCTACGCCATTGCGCTACGATGGCCTCTTCAATTTTTACAACAGCCTGTTATTCTTTTCAAACTTTTTAAATTTTGAATCCTTGAAAGGAAAATAAAAAAAAATATCAAAAGTAACTATATAGACACAAATAATACATTGGTAAGGATTTCATTCCATTTACGTACATACATATGAATTAAGATCTATTGCATTAACCATAATATCTCGCCTCTCTTAGCTCTAATGTAGTAATGTAATTATTTAGAAGAAACCTCGGAGTGAGTACTCTTAAGTGACTATGTCAAAAAGGACACGAATTACTTTAAAAGTAATTTGAGTACTGTAAACTTTAAAGAATTTGCAATAAACTCTTCCGATACCTTGAAATCGTGAAGTAGAGATAGAAGTTAAATAGCTGCGTCTGTGTAAAGAAAGATTTCATATAAGCCAGATTAGTAGTGTGGTAGTGTCAAAAGACAGAACCTAGTTGGCCAAACTATCGTGTTGTATATAACAACTAAATTTACATATGTTATTCTTTTAGCTTAATTTATCCCGCACTTAACACGGTAGGGAAATGGCACTTAGTAGTCCTTCCAGACATTTTCGTTCCCCACTTTGCGCTGAATTCTAGAGACATTGAGTGTTGTATGGCGGAACTCAACGTCACGCTTTGCTTAGTTACCAGAGTGAGGACATTAAAATAATAAATATATCATTTCCTGGAACGGGAATCAAACCCACGCCTGTCAACAACCTGTCCCGCTTACACTTGCACTCACATGTTCCCCGCCATGATTGGCCTCAAACTAGTTTAGTTATCCTGATTTAAAACTATAATTGTGTTTTAAATTAGTTTTATAAACATGAACTATTATAAAAAGGATGAAACTCGGATCTATATAATTAAACTTTTATATAAGTTATGTTAAGAGGACAACATATGAGGATGTCGTGGTGCACCGGCTCAACGTCTGACTGTATATTCGACGGTTGTGGGTTCCTTTCCAACTTCAAGAAATAAATTATTTTCATTTCTTCGTTCTGATAACTAAACAAAGGGCGATATTGAGAACCGCAACTCAACAAGCAACAAATATTATAAAAATAATCTCTATCTCTATATATAATAAAACAGTAAAAATATTTTGTCTGTACATTTAGTAATTTTGACGGATAGAGCGACACTTAAAAAGAATAATAGAAAGCAAAACATTTATTTTTAATTTCTTGTCTGTCTGACTGTCTGTCTGTCTGCCTGTACGTATGACCACGTAAATCTACGAAAGTAGTGAACTCATTTACTTTAAACATTCACCAATTGTTTTGTTTTAACTCAGAATAGCATTTAAAGTTTGTTTTATAAAAATCGGTTAATTAAAAAAAACATTATCGTCATTTGAAGGAAGGCATTAGTTTTCCTGTGAACATTATATAGCAATCTGTATCTATACTTATAATATAATAAATTTATATTTTTAACTATATAGCGTGTATTTAGGAAAACGTCGTTTTCGATGAATATAATTATATATTAAGTGAAATTTAATATAAAACGGGATTTTTAACTATCCGATCAGTTACAGTTTAATTTTTAGCCCAATAAATGACGCTGTGCATAAAACGTCATTTTCTGAATCGCGCTGGTGAGATTTTTAGTTAAAGAATGACATTCGTTGAAAGTCTTGATTATATGACTGTTGATAAAAATATATACCTTTAAAGCACTATTCTTTATAGTACAAACAATAAAGTAAACAAAATTGAATTGTTTGTGAAGGTTACCTTCATAAATCATAACAGTTAAGTTTAAGTCGTAACTAATTCAAGACAGATAAAGAGGCCAGTCGTGGCGCAGGGGCACAAAGTGTGACTGTAAAACCGACTGGTTGTGGGTCCGATCCCCGCTCGAGGAGATGAAATATTTTCTTAAATTTATATTTCCATTTCTTCGCTCTGGTGTCGAGGCAAAGTGCGGCGTTGAGTTCTGCCACTCAACACGCAATGCCTCCAGAGTTCGGCAGAAAGTGGGGAACGGAATGTCTTAACCTACCCTGCTGTATGCGGGATACAGCGTAAAGCTGAAAAAAAAGAGATAAAGATAAAGAGATAAAGAACGACTTGATCTTCAAATAAATATTAAGTAAATTTATAGATTCTTCGGTCCGTTCATTCGTTTGAAATAAATCTATATAAAAATATCTTAAAACATCCTTTCTACGTGTGCTAATAACTACATATATAGCAATTGTACATGCAGCTAATGTAACTAATTTAAAAACTACAGCAATCATTTTATATAGAATATTATGAATTCTTACCCAAATCAATAATTTGACATTTAAGGCTGTTTCGGAAGGAGTAAATTAAATTATTCACTGACGTCAGGACATTAACAGAGTTTTAAAACTATGATGAGACGTACATAACATAGGTAAAAAGAATGTAATGTTACAAAAATATACATGTATAATAAATAATTAGCTTTATATATTAATGCTCAAAATATATTATAATATTATAAATATCAAGTATCAACATTGCGTTCGTAAAACCTTATAGAAATTACGATAATGTAGTAAAAAAATCATATTGGAAGATTACAGAATAAAGTAATAAAAAATATATTAGAAGTCATTATAGTTGTCAATCAATTCTGTTTATTAAATGAATCATGTAATTCAAGCGGGCAAAGCCGCGGGCGGACAGCTAGTCTTATATATATCCAATAAAAATCATATCATTACATTTTATTATAGCGTAATTCCTTTGATCTCGACATTCATATAAAGTCTTTGTAAGCACCGATATTCGATAAGTCAATTGTTTTCCAATATTTCTAATAGCCTTAACGACCTTTGAAGAATCATTTTATATATCGTTATAAACAGGTACGTTTCGATATAGGTATTTTTTTCAGCTTCACGCTGTATCCCATGTATAGCAGAGTAGGCAGAGGGATCGTAGTATTTAGATACTCCGCTTTCCATTTTCCGCAAAATTTTGGAGACATTGTGTGTTGAGTGGCGGAACTCAATACCGCGCTTTGCCTTATTCTGATGAACGAATAAAATGAAAATATGAAACATTTCATTTCTTCCTGTGAAAATCGAACCCACAAGCTGTCGCGTTTGCAGTCACACTCGCAGTCACACTCTTGTACTCCTACGACCCTACGTAATATTGTACATATATGTAAGTATATTTAATTTAAGGCCGTCTAGGCACAGCGTCAACTGAAAACACGACGGTTTTGGTTTCGATTTTCAATCGTTGGAATGAATTATTTTCAAGACATTCCCCCACTTTCCGTCGAATTCTAGCGGCGTTGCATATTAAGTGGCGGAATTCAACGCCACGCTTTCGCTTCACTTCCTCGTTTTAGTAACAAGACAAAGCGTATCGTTCCGGCATCTTAACTATATAGGAAAAACTACTCCGTGCCCTCGAATATCTACTTGGTCCACGAATTCGAGAGAATCGGGAGATATTAACATAGATTAATTATTTAAATTGTATATATTTTTTTATATATGAAATGCTATTATGAGCTACGGTTAATCAGCAGTCAAATCAGCTGTTAAGAAGATATAGTATTACTTAGTAGCTACATCGAGAGTTTCTTATTATTTTTAATTAAGCCTATCCTTTATGCATTATTGCGTGAGTCGTAGTAGGCGAATAAAATTAGTGTTAAGGCACTCCGTTCCTTACTTTCCGCCAAACTGTCAAGACACTGCGTATGGAGTAGCGGACCTTATCGCCACGCTCAATTTACTGGAACGAGTAAGTAAAAATAATTCACTAAATTTTGTCGAAACCACAAACCGTTGCGTTTGCAATCAAAGTCTGTCCCACTGTAAACTGCGCCATGATGCGCTCTATGTAGATACTAGTCTTCCTATTAATTCACAGATTTAATCCATACCTATCTATATTATAAATTCGAAAGTAACTCTGTCTGTCTATCTGTTTGCCTGTCTGTGACGCAATCAGGGCCATACAGCTGATCTGATGGTGATAAAACTTCATAAAGACATATTTGAGGATCTTGGAATTGACATAGGCTACTTTTTTTCTCATATTTGTAATATTCTTGATATATACTAATTTATTAAAACATCTTTCAATTTACATGCAATTTATTATGCCATATTAATAAAAACCGTCGCTAAGCAATAGGGACTTTTGTTGTTTTAATAAAAGGTCTCAAAAATATTATCCTTTAAAAAATCAGTTAAAAAGTAGTATTTGTTTATCTCTGAAGGTTGAGCCACAGTAACCATATTAATATATTTAATTTAAATTTAAATTTATCGGATTATTGTATTTACTATAATTTGGTATTTATTCTTGTACAAATTAATATAATAGTCACTTTTAGCATTTCATCTAGATTAAAATTATAGTTTATTGTATATCATTGTAATAAATACTTAAGGAGATATCACTGATTCAAATGAACTAGCCTATGAACCGCACGGTATGACCGACTCAAACGGACAGACGACGTTGACGGTTTTTAAATTTTCTTACATTTTCGATCTATAGTTAATTTTAATGTGGTTATTTACTGTTTATTATTAATATATATATTTTTTTGGTTCTTCGCTTATTTGAGTAGTGAATTAGTAAGATTTTTTTAATTTCTTGGTGTGGTGTAAGTGTCGATTCTGCGCGGCATCGCCATAATATTATTTAAGTATTGAAGAAAGAATTGTTGGTTATTTCTATTCGGTTATATATACCGTTGTTAATAAATACTAATTTGAATTTTTTGGGATTTTATTTGATGTTGCCCGCATAAATTATCGTATTTAATGTAGAAAAGAGTTTAAAGAAAGTTATTTCATATAGTATGTATTTACGCGCGCACGGAAAACATGTAAGAAAGTTTTTCCGGAGAAATCAGTATCCCGTGTAAATTTCACGATAAAAAGTAGCCTAAGTATTGTTCCATAATCCTCGCTATAGATCACAGACAGTTCCATAAAAATCAGTTCAGTTGTTCTGGACATTAGTTCGGGAAAATAAAAAGACAGGCAGACTTTTTTTTGTATTTGAGTATCATGTAAATAACCACATGCACTTCTAAAAACACATTTATTTGAAAATCACAAACAGACATTTCAAATTTATCTATAAGACAATGCTTTATTTTTTGATATTGTTTGTAAATAATTATTTGTATATGATGATAAAAAAAAACTGAAGATTGTATGACTATAAAATAAACCGAGATTTAGGATTTTCCAATGTCATTGACCCCCTCTCGAGCCACTTAATTTATGTAGAAAAAACTACGCTTGCAGTGTATTAACAAGCACTTACTTACAGAAATTAAGCTTCTAATACAACGAAGTCAAAAGATATAAGCATTTATGTGTCGTTTTAGCTTCATTTTCTCTGAAATTCACTGCGCTATCAAAACCTATATTGTATTTCCCGTAGACCTACAGTTATGAAATTTAGGACGAAAAATTCATCTTACAATACAAATTAAGAAAATTCTGACAAGTAAAAATTTATAGATATTCCATAGAAAAAATCATTACAAACTTATATATGTAGTTAATTTCATACAATATAAGAGCATATGCCCGCAAAATTAACTTTGTTAACTTTATTCGCCGCATCATCAAAACCTATAAAAAATAAATATAAAAAATAAATTGATACAGAAGCGTCGTTGGGCGAGTCCGACTCGCGCTTAGCCGGTTTCTTTTTAAATACACTTAAATAAACATTCGTATATTTCAAGCGGGCGTAGCCGCACGGGTGCCGCTAGTATTTTATAAATATTTATACATATATTTTTATATGAACTAAAATAAATTTTACTTAATAACCGTGGTAATTTGCAGTACTAAGCAAAGTTAATAAACGTAATAAAAATAAAAACAATAAATCAGCTTTGCGGTGTATCCCACACACAGCTGGGTTGGCAGAAGGAACTTAGTGTTAAGACACTCGATTCCCAATTCTGAAGAAAGGACGGAATGCAAGATCAGTGTAAATGGTAATATATAACAACAGGTGAATGAAGGGGTATACTTGCGAAAGTATGTTCAGTAGAGATGAAAGATTCGATATGGATGTGGAAAGGCGTTTTGCTGCCGGTAACAAGGTTAACGGCTGCATTAAAGAGAAGGCAAAACGTCAGTATAGCTGCGTGTCTGGCCGTACACAATGCAGTGTTGGTACCGACGCTGTGATACGGCAGCGAAACATGGGTATTACAGAAGAAGAATGAAAGAAAGATGAATGCCGTGAAGAAGCGATTTCTTCGTAGGATATGCGAAAAGATACTGGAGGAAGGTCACGTAAAAAGCATCAGGACCCCCCGGAGAGCATGTATGAAGAGGTTGATGACAGTGGACGAGGCGAAAGAGGTATGTAGAGACCGTAGAGTTTGCCGCTCCGTTCTCTCTGTTTACCCCGCTAGGAAATAACCGTGAAGCTAAGTTAAGTTAAGGTTCACATTGCATAATGAATGGCGGAACTCAACTCCGCGCTTTGTATCGACACCAGAGCGAAGAAATGGAAATATACATTTAAATAAATATTTAATTTCCTCGCGTTTACAGTCACACTTCGTGCCTCTGCCCCACGACTGACCTAATAATCGTGACAATAACATATTCACAAAGACAATGTGCCTGAAAATATAAATAAGAAATTGGCCTGGTCTTAGTCATGTTGTCGGCAAAAAAGCACCAAATTTGTATCCCGAGGGAAGCATTTGTTTTCCCTTAAAAAATCACGTTCCATATTGAACGGGATTTGTTTGTCTTGCTGTATATACGAAAATTCTTATGTGAGACAATCAAGTATTTGATTAATTTTTGTTGCTTAAAGAAAAAACCTAGTATTCGATATTCTTTCTGTTGTCTTTTAAGTTAATAGTTATTTTCTATTTTTTTGCTTCACACTGCATCCCACACGTTCCTCCGTTCCCCACTTTCCACTTTCCGGAAGTCGACGCTGCAATTCAGCCTTTACCAGATCGAGGAAATGAAAACATTAAACAACTCCTACCTGCGAGTGGGAATCAAACTCCTAATCGTTGCGTTTACATGCTTATACTACTGAGACACTTCAGTTATTTTTTATTTTATTTTTTCAAATATCTTATATATATATAGTATGTGTTTTAGTCGTAAGTGCGATTTGGAATATAACTACGAGTTTTATTTTGTTATATTCGTCAAAACTATAAAATGAATATATCAAATTTAATTATTACATTATTTATTCCTGCTTAAGCATACTTCATTATTAAATAGCTGACCTTGATAGAGATTCATTTATAACCGCATAGGGATATTATCACTTTTTTTTACATTTTTGTTTAAGAGAATTAATTTCAATAAAATATATCAACAATATTTGACGAGTTATTTCCATTATATAATGTGGCATTGTGTTTCGCGGTCTGTCACTTAAATCCCTGTATCTTGGATGCGTATTGTGTTTTTTTTATTTTAAATTCACAAATACGGAAAAAATGTAACATCAAAGAAGTATAAGAGAAAACATAAAACCGAATAATAACAGTATTATATATAGCATTGGAAATGGGAACTATAACTTTTGGCGACAACAAATTGATAACTTTGTTTGCAATATATTTTTGTTATTTTTTCCTGTTCGAACACAACAACAAGCTTATAAATAAAATGTATTGAGAAACGGGGAGGAAAATGGTCTGGTGAAATTTACTCACAGTCACGTACATTTTGAGTAGTTTTTGTTGGAAGAAATATATAAGTATATTTATAAAAGTCGTATTTCATATGGCATTAACATTAAATTTTAAGCGTGAAATAATTAATGTATGGAATAAGGCAATGGTTTTTAAGGCACAGTTCTGAGATATGTTAACTGAGTCTAGCTCAGTTTAAGTAATTTTCAGTATCTAATCAGTTGAGGCCAGTAGTGGCGCAGAGGGGCACAAAATGTGACGCGATAAATTGTGGGTTAGATTCCAGCTGGAGAAAATGAAATATTTTTTATTTCCATTTACTCCGCTCTGGTATCGAGGCATTGAGTTCCACCATTCAACACGTAATGTCTTCAGAATTTATTGGAAAAAGGGGAACGGAGTGTTTTAAACACTTGGTTCCCTCCGACTAACCTGCTGTGTGCGGGATACAGCATGACACTAAAATAATTGTATCCTGTAAACTACTTTTTATTAAGCTCGCGAACTCCTCGGAGGATATATTATAAAAATATGATTACACTAGACCAACCAAAAGATCTATGCAGATCTCGTAACTCTAACTACTCCACTGGGAATAAAGGGTAAAGCTAAAAAAACTGTAAATGAAAAGAACGGAGTAACATACCAGTACATTATGTTATGTAAGGCTATCTTTCAATTCTAACTATCAGAGAAATAAATATTGAAAATAGGTCATGGTTGTGCCAAACCATTGTTTCCAGATTTATTAGGTTCTTTTGGCAATATGTGAACATTAATTGTAGCGAAATGCTTATTGCGTTCCCTAGAGGTTAATATTGCATAATCTGTATCAAGATATTATATGTTATTATAATAGAATGCGGTGATTATGGTTACTATAATATTGGTACTTCTATGTAACTTACATTGGCGAATTTTCAGCTAAAATAAAATTACCAGAGGCCAATCGTGGCGTAGGGGCACGCCGCATTGCCACTCGAAGAAATTTAAATATATAATATTTTCATTTCTTAGATCTGCTTACGACAGCAAACCCTAGAATTCGTTGGGAAATAGGAAACCGAGCATCTTAGCACTAGGTTTCCTCTGTCTGCTGTCTGTGGAATACAGCGTGAAGCAAAAAAAAATAAACATAAATTTCAAGATATTATTTTTTCAGCTGTTGCTCTAAACAATAATGATTAATATATGAGTAGCTTTTAATGGCGATACGATATTCATTACGCTTAGACAAGTAACTTCATTGCAATCAAGAGGCGAGGGAGGAGCTGAGTCACGTCACATTAATCATATTATCTTGGCCCATTGTAAAACAATTTAAGGGTCAATTTTATTTTTATATTTATATTTTTTTCTCAAAGCTTAAATTAATAAAATATTTCATTTTTTTTTCAGCTTCACGCTGTATCCCGCAGTCTGCAGGGTAGGCAGAGGGAACCTAGTGTTAAGACACTCCGTTCCCCAATATTTCATGCACTCTTGAAATAATGGGGATGGGAAAATGTAAATCATAAACTTATATTATAAAAGAAAAGAGTGCAGTGCAAAAAAAAAAATTTGAAAATCAAACATAAATCAATAAAAGTCTAAAAAAATCCCAGCAATTCACGTTAGCGCTGAGGTACATTTCAATTCATTGCTGTATGCTGAAGAATTGGATAACACTTAATAACTAATATGAAAATATTCTTGTCATAAAAATATGCTTTGTAAATCTTACAGACAATTTATGTTTCTAGAAAAAAAGTTCGGTTGAATACTTTTGTATGGATGTAAATATATCTCAACAGTCAAATAACATCAGCTTCACGCTGTAGCAGGGTAGGTAGAGGAAATCTAGTTTAAGACACTCCGTTCCCCTTTTTCCGCTGACTTTACTTCCGAACGCATTTTTTGATATTTAGTATTTTTACATTCTCTACATTCTTACAGACATATTTAAAATTTTGCAGTTGTATTACCTAATAGTTGAAAATATTTTTTTTATAAATTTATAAATTCTAAAATCAAGTGTTTAATAAAAGAAGTATTTGTTCTATTTCATCATTCATCATCATTCCTCTCTACACGGGCCTTTGTCGAATCACCAATAACACTATAAATAACTATCTAATAATCATTTTTCTTTTGTTGTTTAGAACTTGATTTGGACTACCTGGAGCGCGGTGGCGTCGGCAACTTGACGGTGGGCGGAGCACCCAGTATTGAGCCTAGCCCAGACAGCTTAGATCTCATCAAGGTCGTTCTGTTAGGTGCACCGGCAGTTGGAAAAACTAGTATAATACAGGTAAATAAGATATTTATAGAACATACTTATATAAATTACTTCTTTATTTAAATCATATAACTTAATAAAAATTCAAATTATACTGACCATTTTATTCAAAATACATGTTCATTTTCAGTTAGTTTTATTACGCTTTGCATATAGTCTACATTTTTTGGCTTAAAAATTCCATCTCTATTAAAATTAATGAAAAAATTTGCATTTTACGGTTTAAGTTTGTTAAAACGCTGCGCTGTCGTGTCGGATTTGACGGTATAACCAAAGAACTAACTATTCGCTACGCTATACTCCTGTATCACTAAAACTCACACAACGCTCGGCGTTGAGGCTCCACTCAACACGCAATGAGTGTAGTAACACTAGGTCCCCTTTGCCTATCATGCTATGTGCGGGATACAGCGTGAAGCTGATTTGATTTTTTGATTTACTATTTTAGACAGAATTTTTTTATTATAATAGCTAGCAGCTCGTCCTCGGCTTCGCTCGCTTGAACTTTACGATAATTGTTATCTCTATATATAATGCTGTCTTAGTAAAAATATTTTGTCTGTACATTTAGTAATTTTGACTGAAATGGATAGAGGGACACTTTAAAAGAATAATAGAAAGCAAAAAGATTTTTTTTTAATTTCTTGTCTGTCTGTCTGTCTGTCGACATATTTTTGTCCGCATTTTTCTCTGAAAGTACTAAACCGATTTACTTGAAAATTTCACCAATTACTTTGTTTTAACTCAACTTAACTACTAAAGTTTAGTTCATCAAAATCGGTTCATTAAAAAAAAAGTTATCGTCATTTGAAAGAAGTCGTAATTAATTCAACACAGAGATAAAGAACGATCTTGAAAGAAATATCAAGTAAATACAAAGATTTTTTGGTTGGTTCGTTCATATAATATATGTAACTAATTTAAAAACTGTACAGGAGTTAATATGCAATTATTACAGTTATTTTACAAAGAATATTATGAATCCTTCAAATCAATAATTTAACATTTAAGGCTGTTTCTGAATGAGTAAATTAAATTATTCACTGACATCAGCACATTTAACAGAGTATATTATATAGGTAAAAAGAACATAAAGTTACAAAAATATATACGTGTAATAAATAATTAGCTTTATGTATATTTTATAAATATCAAATATCAACAATGGTCGTATTTTTTTATTTAAAACAATCAAAAATTCTTTGACGATAATGTCGTAAAAAATCATATTAGAAGTCATTATAGTTCTCAATCAATTCTGCTTATTAAATCAATAATCATGTATTTTAAGCGGGCGAAGCCGTGAGCGAGCCGCTAGTTATATATATTTGGTTATTTTATATCTTTCGGGGCTATCGGTACTCGCTCGAGGTTAACGTAGTTTTTCCCGTGTAAATTCCGAATCCGCAAGAATTCTAGTATAAAAAGTAGCCTTTATTTTATGGCTCCATTACCTCCTCTATCTTCCAGCCAAAGTCTTATAGAATTCGGTTCAGCTGTTCCGGACGTTACTCCAGAAAAAATTAAACTGTATATATAATAATTTGTTTGTGTTTTAGTATCGTGTAAAAATTATCTATTATATATAAATATGCATTTAAAAACACAGTTATTTTGAAATCATTGACAGATTCTTCAATTTTATTTATATGTATCGTTTCTTAAAATTCTGAAAATCCCACGCTTTTGAACCCTACCCTAAACCTTTCCTAATATCGGTCGGTGTAGAATTTCACATACATATTTTATTATAATTTTGTTGCGTATACTAATGTCAATTAACAAAGACCCTGCTTAGACCAATCGCTGTAGCATATCAAGCCTCGTGTCCATAGTTTTTATAGTCTAGAGCCATATGACCAGAAAAATAAAAAAAAAACAAACATCCAAAGCGATATTTGAACAACATATAAAAAATCTGAGTTAACTAAATTGATATTATGTATGTAAACTTGTATTTGCATTGCTAATATGATTTATAAAATATTCATCCTTCTTTAGTTAAAGGGCTCCATGATTACTTACCTGACGCCTTGAAGACGGCACGGCATTTTACCCCCACGGCTTATACAGCTACTTTAGACGTTGAATAATAAATAGTAGCCTAACAAGTGAAATGAAATTTGCCAGACGTGATAGGCATTTATATATTTAAGTCGAAATTATAATAAATATGAATAATGGTTAAATATATTACAGTCACGTTTTTTTTTAAATTACTATTATTATGACTACATTTTTTTATTTTTTTCTATAAATATCTGTTTCTATTCTCAAAGTTTTTTGGATCTGGATCTCATTTTTTCTCTCTAGTTTGATTAATATTTTATTTTAATTTTTCTAATAATGGTGGTTTTCAAAAGCTGGTATTATTTTCATTAAGAAAATCTAGTAATTTGTGATATATTTCATAACTATGTACTTTTTGTCTTTTGGGATAAAGCATTAACGATACCGAATACTTACCGAATACGTACCGAATACATTTACTTGACATTAATATCAGAGACCAGTCGTGGAGCAGCGGCACAAGGGTATGACTGTAACGCAACGGTTGTGGGTTCGATCCCCACTCGAGGAAATAAAATATTTATTTACATTTACATTTTCATTTCTTCGTTCTGGTGTCAAGACAAAGCGCGGCGTTGAGTTCAAGTAAAAGTTAAACGTGATGTGACGTTGTGGGGTCGATAGTTAAGGCAATTTTTTATTTTAATTTCTTCGCTCTGGAAAAATCTAAAATCTGGAAAAAGACCTGGTAATGAATCGTTGCACATTTTCTAAGCACGGCATGAAAAACTCAAAACGCGCGGCGTTGAATTCCGTCACTGAACATGCAATACCTCCAGAAGTCGGCAGAAAGTGGGCAACGGAAGTGTCTTAACACTAGGTTTCCAGGTTCTCTCTGCCTATTCTGCTATGTGCGGGATGTAACGCTTAGCGAAAAAAAAAATTAATATAACTAATTTCAAATTAAGGATACATTTCTTGATCACAAATGTATATTATGTTACACTTTGTACCGAGCTTTAACTTTGCTCTGGCATTAAAATAACGGACGATATTCTTATCAGCTTTAAATGTTATTTAAAACTTGTTAAAAGTTTGCCCGTGCTCTTTGACTTATAATGAGATATCTATTTCTTAGTGAGTATAATATGATTTTCTATATATGGCACAAAGGTTTGACTGTAAACGCGACTGGTTGTTTGATCCCCACTCAAAGAAATGAAATATTTATTTAAATTTATATTTTCATTTCAACGTTCTGGTGTCAAGACAAAGCGTGGCGTTGAGTTTCGCAACTCAATACGCAATGCCTCCAGAATTCGACGGAGAATGGGGAACGGAGTGCCTTAACACCAGGTTCAGAGGGAACCTTAGGCGTTAACCTACTGTGTGCAGGATACAGCGTGAAACTGACTATTTAAGTAGGCAGTAGGTAATTATATTTTTTTTATTGTACCTAACATTTATTACTATTACAGTATGTTAGTTTAATATATTAATATAAATCCATTAAAAATATATAAAGTTTATTCGAAGTAGTGCTTTAAACATTGAGCCCAGTTATCAATAGCAGCACGCACTCTTTCTATGGGGAAGTTCTTCTCTGCTAATCGTTTGGATTGTTTTAGAGACTCCAAATTATCATGGCGTCTAGTAAGCCTTGCGTTACTCTATATAACTAAACATAAATCATAATCCAGTAGGTTAATATCAGGACTAGATGACGGCCAGTCTTCAGCTCTGATGAAATCCAGGACGTTTATTTCTAACGAAGATTGAATGGATCGAGCTTTATGACCCGGCGCCGAGTCTTGCTGAAAGGACCATTCTTGGTTATTGAACATGATGTTGTTAAGAAGCTTAACTACTTCTTCAAGAATGGTATCTTGACACACTTGTGTCGATGTTTTGATACTTTTTTCACAAAAATATGGCTCTGTTACTCCATCCTAGCTAACATCCCACCCACCCATCACTGAAGTCGAATATTGCCCATATTGTACTCTTTTAACTGCTTTCATCATAAATATGGTAAGTTTGTTTGTTTTTTTGTGACCTCCTTTGTGTACTGCTTAAGTATTGATGTTTAAGTATATTACTATATACTTAAACATATAACTTATATTATTAGTTACTACACTATTCTTTTTAAAATTAAGTTAAGAAATGATCAATGCGTCTTTTATAGGCTGCAACTTCTAAGTCGTCTTTTAAAATAGGCAGTATGGTTCTAGGTGCTATCTTCATCTTCCGAGATAAAATCTTTTGCTTTTGGACAGGATTTCTTCGAATTCTTTCCGTTACTGCTTTGATCGCCTTTTTCATACAAACACTACGTCGACAGCCAGATCTTTTTTATAACAAACAGAGGAGGTTTCACCGTACTCATCAATAGCCTAGTGCAAAAATATTTGACTATTACCAAGTGTATGGAGGATTTTAAAAATTGTGATTGGGATTGTAATACCTAAATTATGTAATGCAATCATAGCGATTCGGTTCTCTTTGTCATCCCACTCCATATTAATATCACAAAATATTTTATATTATACTGGCGCGAAAATAAGAAAATACAATTAACAATCGTATAAAAATTACAGATTCCGAATTCAAAATGAATATTTGTTTATTTTTAATTGCAACAGTATTTATGACAGGCTAGAAGTATATAGACCATCCAATTTAAAAATAAACACCCTTCCACTTCTGTTTGCTTTAATACATGTATAAAGAAAAGTAAATATTGCAGCACTTCGTGTGTTTTTAGAAGAAGTTTTAAATGCCAGCTATCAAAAAAAAATATGTGACTATTCGAAACTACATTCCTTTAAAATTTATCGGGTAGTTTCTATACAGGCATCAAAATCAATCTTTTATCAATCTAGTGTTGACATTGAGATACTTCCCTTCCTAACATTTCGCCAAATTCAGGAGCCATTGGGGTTGAGTCGAAACTCAACGTCACGCTTAGTCCAGTTACCAGAGCGCGACAATTGAAAACATTAAATATTTCTTTTCCTTGACTGGGAAACGAACCCACTACTTGTCGCGCGCAGATTTGTGTGCAGATTAGCCCCATACTACAATATTTAATTAATTATATTAAATAAATACGAACAGGTACTATAAGCAAATAGTTTCAATTATCCACATACAAACAAAGTAGTTTGATAATCTTATAAAGTACAGTATAAATAAATTCAATGAAGACGGCAAATTCTTGGAAACAGGAAAAAATGCCTCAGAAGGACGACACGGCCAGTTTCCCACTGACCCTTATTTATTCCCTTAATTTATCTTTTCCTGGACAGTGGCAAAACATCCCTTGCCATTATTTGTGTTCTAGTTTTGTTACTTTTACTTAGTAGAATATGTACCTAAGATAGAAAAAATAAAGGTTTACACAATAAAAAAAAATGACCCATGAATTTTCTATTAAATTAATAAACAGAATATATGTAGTAGAGGCCAGTCATGGCGCAGTGGCACAAAACCGACTGTATATGACTGTAAAACCGACTGGTTGTGGGTTCGATTCCTACTCGAGGAGAAGAAATATTTACTTAAATTTATATTTCCATTTCTTCGCTCTGGTAAAGCGCGTAAAGTCGAGGTAAAGCGCGGCGTTGAATTCTGCCACTCAAGACGCAATGCCTCCAGACTACGGCAGAAAGTGGGGAACGGAGTGTCTTAACACTAGGTTCCCTCTGCCTACCCTGCTGTGAGCGGGATACAGCGTGAAGCTGATTTATTTATTTATTTTAACATATGTAGTAATTGGTGATAATTTATTCTTTCATTGCTCGAACTGTTCTGACTAATAGACTGGATATAAAATATATCTAAATTCTTTTAAGACATTTTATTATTTATAATTTTTAATGTAAAGACATTTTTTTTCTAATTTTTATATTTGGTGGTATTTCGAGACCTAATGCACTAAGGGTTTACATATACTCTAGTAATTACGATCATTGGAATAATTACCTACGCGGGAATAGTATGTCATATGCCATGAATCATGAACTATATAGTAAAGAAAGAAAAATTGTTTAAAAAGTTAAAAAATTAAATGAAGGTATTTTTCCTTTTTTACGGCCGTCGTGGCGCTTAGGCACACAATACATTACATTTGACTGTAAGCGTGACGGTTATGGGTACGGTTCTCTCAGGGGAACGATTTCTGTTCCTTTTAGTTTTCACTATGGTTACAAAAAAAATCGCAGCGTTTAGTTTTGCTTCTTAAAGCACAATGACAACGAAAGTAAGGAACGGAGTATTCTTACTAGATATAATGTGAAGCTACAGGAAAAACCCTAAAAACCAGGTATGAGTCTGTTTCATAACATAAAATGCATGCATCACGTATGCTATAATTATGTACATCTTTTTTTAGTAGATCCTGAATTTTTTATATGTGTAAGCATAAAACCAATCCCCTTCGCCACGCCACAAGCAATTTAGTCTGTATAGTATACATAAACACGTTCCTTCAGCTCATTTACATGCATATATCCTATCCTGAATATGATATAACCCGAAAATGTACGAAATAATATGCGCAATAACTTTCTCGTGGTGATCGTCTCTAATATTGTTGTTATTTATTATACATACATTCGGTTAAATACATTATTCTTCATGGTCATTTTCTTTATTCTAATATCTTATATTTACCGATAAATATTTATATTCTATCTGCTTTATCTTAAAGATAAGTAAATGTGACAAAATGAATTATCATGTCATCATATTTACTTATTTAATATTGTATATATATATATATATATATATATATACAGGGTGGAAGTGTCAGCACCACATTAAATGAAACCACAGTTTTAACTACTCTATAAAAGCCTAATATAATTCAGAAAAAAATAAATTCCCAAAAATGAAAAAGTTTTTTTTTCAAACAAAATAAATAATAAAATAATCGTTTTAAAATAAAACGCCATTTGTCAAGAATATTATAAACACGCACACATACGCGCACACTAAGCTGTCAAAGCGGCAACGTCGCACACGCTTCATTCAAGAAATCGAGTCGCAGCAACTAGCGTAGGTATGTAGCAAACGGCGGCGAAGTGATGTTAAATCAACGCAACACTTAGGAATACACTTTACACACACTTTTATCATATTCTTTCTGTCCACTTATTATTTGCTACATTTTTAAATTTTCAAAGTGTCCCCCTTGCTTGTAAATACATAAATGGCATCTGCGTAACAAATTACGTCTTACTTTATTCAGTAGATCCCCCCGCGCGGCTAATTCTTTAATTTTATCAAAAGCACGCTCAATTCTTTGCCGGAGCTCGTCTTCTGTATGGACTTCTGACGCATATACTTCATTTTTTACTTGCCCCCACAAAAAAAAATCAAGCGGCGTGAGGTCCGGGGAACGGGCAGGCCACCACCGAGGTCCATACCTTCCGATCCATTGTTCTCCAAATATGCTCGCGAGCGTGTTTCTAGCAAGCACTCCAGTGTGCGGGTGCTCCATCTAACTGAAACCACATCTTACGATATACGTCTAGGGGGATCTGGTCGACATATTCTGTTACTGTTCTCATGAGTACAGTATCGATACTTTCTATTCGATACCGTGTCCGTAAAATCATGAAACTACAAGTACCACTTACTAAAACTGTCAATTTCTTGACATAAGTTATAAAATTCTCATTACTATTTCCGCTAAGGGTAAAACATGTAAATGCTTAGATATATCAATTACTATTTGATTAAATCAAAAACTAATTTATTTTCTTTAAAAAAATAATTATTTTACCTCAAAATCTAAATACTAGTTTTCATTTAAGATTTATGTTTTAATAATTGTTTATAGTAACAATTAATAAAAGAAAAAATAATAAAATATTCATTTGGACTCTTTTGGCACTACTCATTACTTAAAAATTAACAATTACAAGTCAAGTCAGTATTTTTTTATTGTCTTTTTTCACATAATAGCTATGAATAAAAATTTTTATTAAATATTATAAACAAAAAATAAAATAAAAAATAAATAATAAACAATATTTTTATTTATTTGTTTAATACATATGCTGCTGTATTCACTGCTTCAGCCCATAACTTTTTAGAGAGATTCTTGGCACACAGCATGAACCTTGCTGCATCTGTTAGAGTTCTTATATCCCTTTCCGCTTTGCCATTCCGTTGTGATGTGTATGGTACAGAGGTTTGGTGTACTATACCATGTTCTAAGAATGAATTTAACACATCTTTATTAATAAATTTTAAGCCACTGTCACTTCTAAAATTTATTATTTTATTTCCTGTACCATTTTCCGCCTTGTTAATAAAATCTCTAATGCATCTTATAACTTCATCCTACTTTTTAATAAAGTATACTGTTCTACAGTGTGAATCATCATCTTTTAATATTAAAAAATAACTTGAGCCTCCAATAGATACTTCCTTCATTGGCTCACAGATGTGATTTGTTGTGACAGACGGCATGTATTCACTCACAAGTTTTAATTGATTTTGTATCACTGCTATTAAAGGGCAAACAGTGTGCTATAATACTTCTAACAACACCTGTCCACAACCAATGACACTGATTTCACTACCATCACCTAAAATTACTGATTTATTTGATACTGGTGTAAAAGTTGAAAATAAGTTTTTGTCATAACACATGTGCTCACTGTGCGCATCTGTATTCACTAACTATTTTGACTGTTTTATTTTTGTGGCACTACAAACGCATTTTTTACTTTTCTCTTGTTAAACCAACACTCATTTTTAACATGTTTACAAAATTATTAGCATTTTTTCTCACTTTTGTTAACAAAATTATTACATTTTATGTCCACATTACATTCAGTCATTATCAATGACCCATTTTAGTACACTTAAAACATTTAATATTTCTTTTATGTGTAGCATTTCTTTTTTTGCAATAAATGCAGATGATGATGACACAATTTCACCTCGTAGTAGTATTATGGTTTGGAACTTCCATGCATTCCAATTTTTTTACTCAGTTTTATTACTGTGCTGTTTCCTTTCATCGTGATTGTTTTTTTGCTTGTTTTTCTTTTTTATTCCTTCCCGGCAACTTAACCTCCAATACCAACGCCGACCGCGTGGCACGTGAAGTAACGCTGTTTTAATCTCGCCGGTATTTCTAATTTTCTATGATTGATGCAAACTTCTTAATTTTTTATTATTACGATATGGTCTGGGCCCATAACCCTTTGTATTTATATGGTTTAGTAAATAACATTCAACTATAGTCCGACACAACTACTATTGCATATGAGAAGCACGCGTGGTAGAATTACGCAGAACGCATATTTTGATATATGCACATAGACACCCCCTCTCACGCCGCACCGATTCCTCGCTAGGGCTCGCGGTTGCGTCATTCGAAGGTTGGCCCTCTTTGTGCTTCGCGCCAGTGCTGCTATATCGTGCAGGAATGATTGCTTAATATAACACTATAATTCATAATAAATGTAGATTATACTTTTTACGTATGATTTGATACTAAAATAATTAATAAAATTATCAATACTATTTACAAATAATTACTAAATAATAATTTATTTCATATTGAGTTTTCCTAGGTTCCCGTGTAACATTATAAGACTCGTTTATTACTAGTTATTTAATTTTTATACGATTTTCTATCAAAATAATTAAACGAATATAATTATTAATTAAAATGTTATAATAATAAAAAAAATTAAAAGTATGTTCGAGAAGTATTTTAAATAATGGCAACTATTACAATGTTTTTAATTATCTTAACTTAGCCGCGGAACGGCTAAGTTTTGTTGTATTTACATTATTTTGTTCGACTTTAGACATTGAGTGTTTTAATTTATTTGGATGTTGTTTAATATTAATTTTTATCATAAATCGGATTTCTAAACTCGTGATGAATGTGACATGTGATTACAGAGTATTTTTCTGAAATGTGTAACTATTGTGTGTCAGTATTTGAGTGTACTATCAAAACATACATTCTTTTAAGACATTTCAAACAAATGTTGAGTTTTTAATATTACTTATGATGTAAATATTAGTGGAAGTAAAAGGAGATTGCGTCGATGACGATGTTAAACTAATGTTAAATGTAAGTACCTATCTATCGTAGTTCAATATCGTTTTGTGTGTTAAAAATTTTGAGTATAATTTTGTGGGTGGTTCAATAACCTTGCATTATTTCGAAATAATTTCATAATAAAATAAAAGAAATAAAGTAGCATTTTATTGAACAATTTTAATAAGAGCTTTGAACGTTGTTTAGATTTATTATAAAAAATAGGTAATTGCGTGACAAAGAACGAGAAATATCGTTCTTTCTCGTTCGGTTATGTGTTTATGAATGAAAAGTAGAAGATCGGCAACGCTTAGTAGTAGTTTTTGTAGTAGTACGTGTATGTGTGCGTCACACGAAATAAAGGCTTGGATAAAAATCGTGAAATGAAAAAAAAATCCTACGTCTAAACTGTTGAGGTACCTTGATTAATTTCTTTTGCTTTGTGTTTGAAATATTTTACTCTATATGCAGTTTCAGTAAATGGAGCGCTGCCGCTTCCACCCTGTATATATATATATATAGCATGGAATATATAGATCTCTATCTATAAAAAAATATTTTATTTTATAAAAATAAATATTAGATGGCCTCAATATTTTAACTTCAAAAAGACATAAAATCATATATAAGTATCTACTAAACTTACATTACATAATAAAAAAAAATTGTCAGAGTTTTTCTTTTATTTACGAACATACAGTGAACATATTATAATCAAATTAAGTCTTAAAATAATCGACAAAATATATTATAATAAGTTCTTTGATTTTCACATTTATTACACATTTTAAATAAAACTATTAAAATAGTTAACTGTTTAATCACGTATATTTAAGAATATACGTTTTTGAAAACCCTACGGATCGAACACTTTGCAGTAGCTCGTGGTCACGGGTAGACTGAGGTGGCATTCGTCTGACAGTTGACATAATTATTATATCAAACTACCCCCAACGATTTCTTAATTGCCCCGCGTACTGCCCTGAATTCCTGGAGAATGAGTTGATAGTATCTTGCCCTCTGGTATGGTGGGTTTGAAATTTCAATGATTTTATGAGTGGGGATCCACTCATAAAATCAACTGTAAAACTGTGGTGGTAAAACTTCCAGCCATCCTCTTTGTTGAAATTAGGATGTTTTTGTATTTCAATAGCCTCGCAGATCATTCTAGGAATATATCTATTGTCTTGAGCGAGGATTTGGGGTTTATCAAACCTTATGTAATGGCTAGGTAATCCACAGTGTGCTCTGACACAGCTGACTTTGATACATGCCCATTCTTGATATCGGTGATGTGTTCCTTCAACCTAACACTTCATAAGTAAGTATATAGGGTGATTGAGGTATCTAATGGTATGAATGACAATTTTAAATTCTTAATAGAATTACAGGCAAATAGTAAAGAGGATGACTGGAAACTTTCTACTACCTGGGACCCACTCATAACATCATTAAAACTGTCAGACGAATGACTACAAAATGATTGTTTATATTTTTTTTATCAGCTTCACGCTGTATCTCGCACAAAGTAGGCAAATCAGCAAATGGAACCTAGTGCTAAGAAACTCCGTTCCCCACTTTCTGCCGAAATCTGGAGGCATTGCGTGCTGAGTGGCGGAACTCAAAACCGCGCTTTGCTTCGACACCTGAGCGAAGAAATGAGAATATAGATTTAAATAAATATTTCATTTCCACGAGTGCGAATCGAACCCACAACCAGTTGATTTTAGACTCACACTTTGTGCCCCTGCGCCACGACTGGCCTGTATGTTTTTATGATTATTTAAAATATTTATAAATATATTATTACACACATATTTTTTTATTAAGACACATAATAAGGTCGACACACCTAGTGTCGAGACACTCTGTTCCCCATTTTCTTCCGAATTCTCAAAGCCTCGTTTAGCCTCGACACCACCGCGAAGAAATGAAAACATTAAATATTTCATTTCCTCGAGTGGAATTGAATCCACAATCTGTCACGTCTACAGTCACTCAAGTCACTTGCACCACTACTGACTGGCCTCCAAAATAATCAATAATCTTTTGTAAATTTATAAATTTTATAGAGTAGCTTATTAATATATATTATAGTTGTTAGATTGATAATATTTGTAAGCTATACTTATTTGTTATAGCAATTCGTCTGGAGCGACTTCTCAGAAGAGTACGTGCCTACCGACCGAAAGCACACATTCTATCCATCAGTGATCATCAATGAACATTTATATGAAGTTAAAATAACCGACGTGCCTGTTATACCATACTTCCCTATCAATTCCTACTACGAATGGGCCCATTATCGATTCTATGGCCTGAGAAACGCCACAGCATATATCCTTGTATTTGATTTGTCAAATGTGGAAACTTTTCAATACATAAGAACATTGAGAGATCAAATGGTAGAAAGTAGGGATATGCGAAATGTACCAGTTTTGGTCGTCGGTAACAAGCAAGATCTTTTATGCAATACAGCCCCCTCGGCGTCTAGTGGTCTCCAACAACTCGCTATGGCTGAAAGTGCATGTGGCGATTCAAGAGAAAAACGCAGGAACATTGTAAATTTAGTACGTAAACATTGGAAGTGTGGTTATGTGGAATGCTCTGCTAAATACAATTGGCGGGTGATAGCTGTGTTTAAGGAACTGATGGAGATGATAGATGCTTTAGAGTGGAGCGGTGGGGGAAAGAGTTCTGAACTTCTACCAGACTCATCGACAGGTGGCGGATCCTCGCATGATAATCGTTGTGTTGTTGCTTAGCACTTCTGATTACCAAAATTTGTGTTCAAAACATTGGGTTTCCTAAATCGTTACAAGTTTTAAAGATTTAGTGAACGGACTATTTTAACAATAAGTCAAGATTACTTGTTGATTGTTGCTTTGTAATTGATGCGGTTCTAGTGATATGTATGAAATTAATTTAAGAGAACACTTCTGAATCTGACAATATGTATTGAGGGAATTTCTTGTGTTCCTATGTCCGGCAAAAGATTTTTCTTGATTCTTTATCAATTTTTTTTGGTAAAGATAAAAATCCATTCATTTTTTGTAATAAATCTCTCAGAATCCAAACTTCTAATTAACGGGATAATCAATGTAATTCTTCTACTGAGTAAACATTAAAAGAAAAAGGATAAGACCTTTGAAATATGGACATACTTTACGGTAACGAATAAAATCGCAATTCCGAATTCCTTAAGATCAAAATATAATTAATTTTACGAGAGTGTTCCAGGGTTCGTTAGGCCGTCTATTGTTATTATGGGAAAAGTTGAATAACATGACCCTTTTGTTCTCTATTTATTATTCTCTGTAACGATTTCAAATAAGATGTAATTTATGGTATTGTTTGCGTCTTTATTAATTTTAAAGATACGAGTATATACGAACATGAAGCATATTTAATTAAATATTATTATGTAATGATCATGGAGTATCTAAAAATATTTTCAAAATAGTTGTCAGGTTTAATTTTTGTTAGTAAAAGAATATGGAGTATTCTGGGATGGGCATGAACTAACCCTCCCCCCATTTCTACGCCCACGATTATGATGTATGTACCTTACACAGACGTTTTAAATATCATTTTACACACGAAGATTGTTTAAATAAATAATAATATGTCTAAAAATATCGCTTGTTCTCTATATTTTTGTAATGTCATAAGAAATCATTAGTAATATAATAATTAAGGACTTTTTAAATTAAAGCTTTAATAATTATATTCACCATTATATTTCATGCCGATATTCTGTTTCTTGATGGCTTATTAAATTTCTTTTGTCTAAAATATATTTATGCGGCTAATTGATATTTTTATATAATTATCGTTTGATCTCTGATAATAATAAAGTCATTGGGCTAATTTGAATTCTTACTCTGACGTAGATAAGAACATTTATAAAAAAAATTCCTGTTTGCACTAAATCACGTAACGATGAGTGTCTCTAAAGAAAAAAATTACAGAAAAATAAAATGAACATGTGTCAACTAATATGAGGAAAAAAGTTAGTCATAAATAATTCATATACATAATTATTTAGAAAACGTATAAAATTTGAACGTAGCGGGACTCGAACCCGCGCCTCCTGGAAACCGACCAGGCGCTCTGACCGCTAAGCCATACGTTCTCATCGAGCTACGTCGAAATTTTTATACGCTTGTTACAACTTATTTATGTTGTTAGCATCTCTGTAGGGAGATCTTTACAAATTTCCGCTACCCAAAGATAATTACTAAGAATATATAGATTGATCCCATAATGTTAATTACTTCTAGGAAGCCAAAGCTACTTTTTTGTTTGTTCGTTTTTTAAAGTCTATTAACAATATTAAAGTTATTTAACACTTGTACTCGTACACAACTTGTACACGTACTTGTACACAATCGCCATATTAAACTAGGTATATTATTTTTTTAAGTTAACATGGTACTGATATTTGATCTCCATCGTTTCTAATGTTAAGTTTATTAATAAAGTTACTTAAAAGTTTGATAAGCCTTTTAATTTCATTGAATTCGATGATAGTTCAAAACTGCCCCATATATGTTCAAAGCTACCCCGGAAGGGGGGCAGCTTTGAACATTTGACTACTGCTACTAAAGTTGATATTGCACCTTTAACTTATATATTTTTCTACATATGATGCTACGATTGTGTGGAACAATAATTGGACTAAGCATTGTGAAATATTAAAAAAGTTAAAAACTGTACAATTTTTAGATATGACACAAAGTTTAAAAATCGTTCGAATGTGCCCCCCTCTCCCCTATATTTTTTTTAATACTTCAAAATTGATTTTGCTTTACTTGGATGGATGTATACTAGATTTTTTTAAAAAAGTTTCTTAATTAAGGAGGGATAGAGCTTCCTCCGGTTACGTTTAAAAAAATATATTCAATCCTTTGAAGGTAATTTTTATTTGCCAAGCTTCTATAATATGTAATTAAGGTAATTTCAATAGAAATATTTTTTTCAATATTTTGACATCTTACTTCGTTAATATTATCAAATACATCTTATTTTTATCATAAAAAAAAATAATAATAGTTGGCTGGACTCAGAAAGAAACAGAATATCGTGACAGGGTACTTTTACACTTTTCTACTTAAACTTCCGAATTAGATCTTTGTAACAATAAACTGTTTGAGAGAGATTTTAACCATCGTGAACTTCATGTTGTTTATTAATAATAAATAATAATTATTATAAGGCACTGTTTAGGATTATCTCAAGTTATAGAAAACTAGGAATTTAGATAGAAGTAATATGTTTTATAGATCTATGTTATTTGATACACTTTGAGGCTTTATCTTCTGCTTGGTATCTAAATATAGTTTATTCAATATATTTTGTCTATGAAAAACATGTTATGATAGTAATAATGCTTAAATACTGACACATTTCTGCCAAAAAAATCACTAAGCCAAGAGCTTTTGAATATAATATTTTATTATAATTCAGCTAACAATTCTTGTTAAATATATTTATGATAATTATGTATGTTGTTTCGTCAATTGAACTCCGCGTTGTGCTTACCTAGACTTAGTTGAATATGTGTAGAAATAGCAATAATAAATATTTACTTAATTTGTACGGCCAGGAAATAAAAGTAGTCTCTTCTTTTGTATTTCTTTCTTTTCTTGGCTTTGAAAAACAATTTCGATACACAAGAAGTAATAAAATTATAATATATTTATTGTTTTTTAAAATAATGTCGATATTAGTTTAAATATATACAAAGACATCATGACATGTCCTTTGCCGCTTACCGCTTTAAGTAATATAAAAAAATATTTTTATTTTATAGGGCAACATTTTCAACATATCATAAACCAATTATGCTAATATTTTACTGTGTATTATTAAAATGTACAAAATATAAACGTAACTTAACGTTTATTTAAGTAGTTGTACCTTAATATTTATTTTAAGTTAAATGACTGTTACGTAATAGAAATTAAAACAAATTAGGAAATAATGCCAAACATAGTAACTATATGAAAATAGCTGAAAATTAAAAAGAGAACATTTTTTATGAAAATTACATGAAATAAAAATGTAACTTATCACTGTAGATAACATAGAAGATATATGAGACAAAAAAAACTATTGAGGACATGTATCATGTAATTTATAACCTAAAACAATGCTTTTTTAATTTTTTATCTGTTCGTTTGTGTGTGCATTTGTGTACGCCAATCTTAGAAATGGCTTTGCCAATTTAAATTTAATATTAACTATTGGATTTTGGTAAACTCCCCTTAACATTTAATTATAATATAATTTTTTTTTATAAAATTATTAAGATTTCTTCTTTTTTGAATATTAAAATTATCTGATGCATTTGAAGATGCTGAAGCTAAATTCAAAATTGTTTAGTTTTATCAAATTGTACATGATTTTATATCATATGATATAAAATGATATAAAATCATCAATCAATTTTTTGCTATATTCCGGTGATTCCTCTGATTATTATTTCCACTGATATCATATATTAATTAAGCATTGCATATAATGGTACTAAAAATAAAAAGTAATATAACTATCGGCAATTCAAAAACAACGACAACAGAAATGGAAGGTGGCTCCAAAAGTATCTTATTTAAATAATAATGTATGGTTTACAGAATAACTTTTTTTTAAAGTCGTCAATCGATCCTAATTAAAGTTACAACATCTAAAACGAGCTTAAAAACAGCTATCAATTATTGGAAATATATCTATTGCTTACCGTAAACATCACTTATGTAAAAAAAAATGTTTAAGCAAACTGTATATAAAATTGTTGCTGTGCGTAGAATCAGTTGTTATACAAATGTTACACGGTGCAATATAATGTTGTGAACACTTTTGTTAGTTTGTTTCATTTATCATCCTTTTTTATAACTAACCGTTTAGACCTATTAGCTAATTTATAGCCAATTTAATGTAAAACTGAGGCCAGTCGTGGAGCAGCGGCACAAAGTGTGACTGTAAACCGACTGGTTGTGGGTTCGATCCCCACTCGAGGAGATGAAATATTTACTTAAATTTATATTTGCATTTCTTCGCTCTGGTGTCGAGGTTAAGCGCGGTGTTGAGTTCTGCCCCTCAACACGCAATTCCTCCAGAATTCGGCAGAAAGTGGGGAACGAAGTGTCTTAGCACTAGGTTCCCTCTGCCTACCCTGCTGTGTGCGGGATACAGCGTGAAGCTGATTTATTTTATTTTATTTATTTAATGTAAAACTGAACTTACTGACATACACAAACAATCACAATTGTATAAAAATACTAAATAAATATGTTTTTATTTATTTTTTTAAATCCATAAGAACAAAAGTACCATCTGTTTATATGACTATTATATTGTATGTAACTAAAGATATTTTCATTAAAGGAAGTTTTGATTAGAGATCGGGAGAAGGCGAGAACTTGCACATTTGATTAATGTTGGTATTCCATGAAGCCAGACGTGGCGCAGGGGCACAAAGTGTGACTGTAAAACCGACTGGTTGTGGGTTCGATCCCCACTCGAGGAGATGAAATATTTACTTAAATTTAATATTTTCATTTCTTTGCTCTGGTGTCGAGGCAAAGCGCGGCGTTGAGTTCTGCCACTCAACACGCAATGCCTCCAGAATCCGGCAGAAAGTGGGGAACGGAGTATCTTAACACAAGGTTCCTACCCTGCTGTGTGCGGGATACAGCGTAAAGCTGATTTGATTAGATTTTTTGTTTAAGCTTTTGCTACAATGTTTAATGAGTGTCATGTCACAGCAAAGCAATTGACAAATTACAGTTTTTGTATGTGCTTGTAAGTTTATTTTAAGAGTAGAATATTTCTATAATATATTAGTATAGTATTATACCATTTTAGTATACATTTCAGAATGTACATAAGAAGTGTGAAGTAGGATTCTGCCATTGGGAACAGTGCAGATATTGCCCGATAGAGTCCGAAAAAAAATACAATAAATAAAAAAAAGAAATCGTTAAATAAATAATTATTTTATCTTAACCCAAAAACAAATGTTTGCTAATTACCGAATGTTTACGAACATGTTAATGATAAAATATGAGAATACATTGTCTTTTATAAATCAGCCTTCAAATATTTCTCATAATATAATTACAGTACAGTCATCGGGCGTGCGGGATACGATCATTCTTTATATATATATCACATACTATTATGACTCGACAAAAATATATTACTTTACGGTGGTATTGGTACTGGAGGGCAATACTCGGAGAATTTGTAGCATCAAATCTGATGCTGTCACTTAACTGCCTTGCATGTGTACCAATTGATGGACTTCATCAAAAACCCCTTTTCGCTCCAATAGGATTTTGAATGATTGTAGTTCTTTATATAGAAGCTTTTGGGCATATTTCTGGATCGCTAATGAATCCTGCAATATCACTAGCGTCTGTCATTTGTAGGAATATAAAAATAAATCTTGGAAGAGCATTCAGTATAGCACAATGCGCGGGAGCCACGCTCGGCTATGGCATTTTGGTAATATGTTCCCCTATAAATTTATTACCGGAGAGATGTACGTGTCAACCAACCTCATCCAAAACATACGATATTCCAAGCACTTTTCATGGAGATATTTTTTACTGTTGTTTTATCGTTTGTAGTTTATTCCATGTGGGATCCCGTGAACAAAGATAAAACAGAGGCTAATGCACTAAAATTTGGTCTTATAGTTATTGGATTAGCAATCGGCAGTGTAAGGTGGAGTTGGTACGAATCCAGCAAGATCTCTTGGGCCTGCAATATGGACTGGACATTCCTTGTATTGGGTTGGACCATTTATTGGAGAATTTATTGAGCCATAGTTTCAACTATGTTTTATAAATATATTTGGATGAAGAACCCCCAATGCAATCATTGACCCTGGATGTCAATGGTGATAATTGTATATAACGTAATATTTAAGACTTAATAAAATTTTATAGCCAAAGGAAAATATTTTCGTTTTGTTTTTCTTTTTAATAAAAAATATGCTATTTCCTTTCTAATATCTCTAAGAATATGTGTACAAAATTTCATTATAATAAATTAAGTAGTTTTCGCCTATAAGCGTAGCAAGCAAATTTATTTTCATATTTATATCTAATATTAGCATGATAATAATGTGTTTTTAACATAGTTTTTTTTTCAGTATCAATGTAATTTAGTTTTGTAATAACGTTTCTTTAGTTGATTAAATTAATTAAACAATAACAGATTGTTGATAAATTACTGATATGAAAAATATAGATATTGTGACTTGCAATATACTTTAAAAATATATTTTTATATTTCTCAGTTATCATTTATTATTATTAAATATCCACATTCGTAAATATACTCCTATGAATGCATTTGTGTAATTTCAGGAACTATTCGAGATGAAACAATATTTTAATGTTCTGTAGGGTCTATTTTTAGGGTCCTGTTCCTCAAAAGAAAAAAATCGGAATCCTTATAGGATCACTTTGTCGTTCGTCTGTAAGTCAGTCAAGACAGCTTACCTCCAGATCGCATGGACGTATTAAGCTGTAAAGAATATCAAATATAAAAGCAAGGGACAGTACTTAGACCACAAAAAATATACGAACGTTTATGCATCGTTTTTGCTGCACTTTGTATGAAATTCGTCGTGTAATCAAAACTTAAAGGATATTTCCTGTGAACCTATAGTTATAAAATTTGGCAAGAACTGAGAGCAGCACGCAATGCCTCCAGAATACTGTGGAAATTGAAGAACTGAGTGTCTTTAAACTAGGGTCCCTCTACCTACCCTACTGTGTGCGGCATACAGCGTGAATACCTGTGATGCTAACATTTGTCAACTTGTATAAGCCACATTCCACTTACAATCATGAAATTGGTACGGAACCGGCGAGCGGGACCGACCTGGACTTGACCGCTATTTTTAATCAAGAATAATATTTGTTTATAATTTGTAAGCAATTAATGTATATATTTGATAATTAATTTCTGTTGTCAGCATTCTATTTATCGTATAATCTATGATAAACGATGTTAATTATCAATTAGAATTTATTATGGAAACAAAGATTTATTTAATTACTAGCGGACCGGCGCAGCTTTGCCCGCTTGAACTATACGAATATTTATTGAATATATTTATTAAATTGTTTTCAGCTTTCAATAGGATTAAAAAATACGTAAGAAAAAATACGCCTAAATAATCAAAATAAGCCGAAAAAGAATAATAAATAGAGAAAAATCTTATTTTTAAAAAATCTCTGATTAATGTAATGAAAAAATAGTCTGGTTGTGGGTTCGATCCCCACTCGAGGAGATGAAATATTTACTTAAATTTATATTTCCATTTCTTCGCTCTGGTGTCGAGGTTAAACGCGGCGTTGTGTTCTGCCACTCAACACGCAATGCCTCCAGAATTCGGCAGAAAGTGGGGAACGGAGTGTCTTAACACTAGGTTCCCTCTGCCTACCCTGCAGTGTGCGGGATACAGCGTGAAGCTGATAAAAAAAACATCTGATTAATTGAAATGAACAGATAAAATAAGTAAAAGAAATTAAGGAAAAATATCTAATTAACTAAAATGAACTTATAAATTTGATTTTATTTTAATTTTTTAACTAAAATGAACAAAAATAATTAGTAAACGGAACCAAAGAAAAATATTAATAAATAAAACTAAATAAAACCAGAACCATATTATCAACAGAACGGTAGGTGCTAGCGAGGATGTTACGGTGAGAATGACGAAAAATGTTCTCAGCTGGTTTGGGCACAAATGGCAAAAAAGATTTATGACGGAAAAGTGAGTGGTAAGAGAGGTAGGGGAAGACCTCGATTGACCTTCGAAAACACAGTATCAAAGATACTGGAGGAAGGTCACGTAAAAAGCATGGCCCTCCGGAGGGCATGTATGAAGAGGTTGATGATAGTGGACGAGGCGAAAGAGGTATGCAGAGACTGCTACGTTTGGCACTCCGTTCTCTCTAACTATTTCTACCGAGTTCTGGAGGCATTGCATTAAGTAAATATTTCATCTCCTCGAGTGGGGATCGAACCCACAGCCAATCGGTTTTACAGTCGCACGCTTGTGCCACTGCGCCACGACGGCCTCTATATTTGATAAGTTATAAAATTGTATAAAATATATTTTATAATTAAGTAATTCATATTCTCAGAAATTGCACATTATAAGTCGTATAACATTATGAAATTTTTATCATGTTAATAAATATTTTCTAAATAAGGAAAACCGACCACTATAACAGAATAAGACGAAAGCGAAGAATAAGAAGAATAAATCTTTTCACCAACTAACAATCGCGGGTGCAGTGGCGGAACTCAACGTAGCGCTTTGCATCGACACCAGAGCGAAGAAATGGAAATATAAATGTAAGTAAAATTTCCTCGAGTGGGGATAGAATCCACAACCAGTCGCGTTTACAGTCACCCTTTGTGCCCCTGCGCCACGACTGGCCTCGAGTATTTATTACGCTTAGATATATATTTACTTAAAGTATTTTGTTAACCTTTTTAGCTTTACGTTGCATCACACAAATTTCAGGGTAGGCAGAGGAACCTGAGAACCTAGTGTTAGGACACTCCGTTCCTCACTTTATAAGAAATTCTTGAGACATTTCGCATTAAGTGGCAAAAATAAACTTTCCGCTTTACCCCGTTATCAAAACGAGGCCCCACTTTCAAGTTACTAGTAACTACGCATACCGTCTTAATTTTATAGGTCTTATTAATCCTCATTTCAACTTTTAAAACGTAGGTTTGGAGGCCCTGGGATCTCATTTTAAATGTTTCATATTTCCATGACGTCGTGAGTTATTTAATGAAAAGTCTGATAGCAATAGTTGCATACATTTGACATGATTTCCAACGCCTCTATAACCTACTTTCGATAGAGTTCAAAGACTGCTTGTTTACATTGTTATCGGTAAATCTAAAGATACAGCACACTTAGTGACGTCATTCACTTCAACGGATATTAGTCAGTAGGTAATAAATTTTCCTGTTGCTAATAATAAAATCTTATGTACTGAATATGAGAAGTACAAAATGTATGTTATTACGCTTAGATATAGCTTTTTTAAAATATACCAAAATAATAAATGATTTTAAATGCCAAAATATTTTTTTTAAGTTTTAAATAATAAGTATTACCTCCCTTAACGGTGTAAAAACTCAGGTTACTTTAAATAATACCTATATTATTTAAATAGGTATATTTCATTATTGTGCTTGGAAAATATTTGGTCTCTGGCTATATGTTTAAATATATGTAATAACAGGGTCGCTAAAAGCAAAAATATAAATGAAATTATATTCCTACATATCTGTATAAAATATATTGTTTTGAGCTTTTTAGATGCTTCATTGAACTAACTACTAGTTATATATGACAACAAAAAAGCCAATTTGTTTTAGAAACGACATAATTACCAGTTGGATATAGATTTGTACAATTTTTTTTGTTTTAAGTTGAGGTAATCATTTATATACTGTAAGTCGTTCCGCCAATTTAATGCGGTTAAAGTTATATCGCGTTCATTATTATTATTATTTTGATATTTTGATATTTGAGACACCGCATTCCTGAAAAATATAGATTTCATCCAAAACCAAAAAATATAGTAGTAGTAGTTCCAGACATCTTAGCTTTAAATAAATAAATACACTCTTCTTTTATTTATAAAAAAAAATCAAATAAATCAGCTTCACGCTGTATCCCGCACACAGCAGGGTAGGCAGAGAGAACCTAGTGTTAAGACACTCCGTTCCCCACTTTCTGCCGAATTCTGGAGGCATTGCGTGTTGAGATTGCGTCTTTTATTTATATTAGTATAGATTAGTGTAGATTCGCTGCGTTATCAAAATTTATAGAGTTCTTCTGGTCGATTTTGGCGCAAAGTGGGAACTTGCAATACAAATAATGGAAAACATCCGAAAAAATAAAATTTATAGGTAAAAAAATTGAAGATTTATTATTGTAGTTCATTTTATACTGAATTGTTTGAAAAATTTACATATATGATTTGATGAAATCATTGTTAAAATATATCTCTGATTATGTATATTTCTCGCTTCAGTTTCTACACCAATTACGAGACGAGCCGTGAAATTTGAAATAAGGGTGGTTACTTGTTAACGTCGCGTCGTGTGATTAACAACATCCTACCAATTATTCTTAATATTAATTAAATCATTTTTTACATAAATTTTATATAAATCTTTAATGTACCTATATAATTATATTCAATATAAATATATTTTCTACAATATTTATTTCTTTTTTTAAGCTTTACACTGTATCACGCACATTGCAGTGTAGATATAGTGAACCTGAGAACCTAGTACTGTTCCATGTTTCCATTTAGACACTTCCGTTCTCCACTTTCCGTCGAATTCAGGAGATATTTAACATTTTATATCCTCGACTGGGAATTGAAGCCACAGCCTGTAACGTTTACAGTCACAATCTTGTTCCTCTTCACTAATAACGAAACAAAAAATGTACTAAAAATAGTACTAGAAAATCTAACTCTGTTTAATATTCATGAAAAGCATATTGGACGAGCTAACGCAAGGTGCATATTGAAAGTCAATGGATATAATGTTATTCCAAACCTTGCTTTAATAGAAGTTTAGTTGGTACTGTAATGATTTTATATTTATAGTTTTAATATTTGCAATAATTTATTATAAAAATGTAAATCAACATCTATATTTAATAAAAATATATTTTTGAAAAATATACCTTTACATCTCAGAAGCAGGGCCCGCCCTAAAATGAAGTAGGTACAAAAAATATGCAAATCAAGCTTTACACTGCTAGCTGTAGTATATCGATGGCTCCTAAGTATAAGGGCCAAAGTGCGAAATCACAATTTTACAGGAGAGGCTTCCAAAGTTTAAATTTGCTATAATTTTATGTTGGTACATCCGAAGAAAATGAAACTTTGCTTATCAGCTAAGACAACTATCCTTTATATATATACCGTAGTATTTTATTTATATTTATCCTAGTATTTTTTTTACTGCACAATGACCCTTATACGTTAGTTTTTGTTATATTTATTCTTCTCTAAAAACGCTCTAAAAAGGCCAATGTACCACATTGGCTGTTTTACGCGTATTATGCTAAATAACAATATATAATATTTTTTCCATATTTTAGTTATAAAATTGATTAATAATGAGACTTAGATAACAACTGATTATTACGAATGATAGTAAGTTAGGTATTGTGGTAACTATGTCACATAGAGATTTATACGTTATACGATTTGGTAACATGATAACTCAGTTTTCAGTTAGATCCTTTAATTAATAGAAAAAAGTCGCGTTTACATACTGTTTTAAAAAATAATTAGCCCCAAAAATGATTATTATTAGGCCCTCTATATTAAGTGTATTGTATTTCTTAAAGAAAAGCAAAGTCAGTCAAGTTAAAAATAAAGTCTGTATAAAATCTATCAAAAAATAAAGAGATAAAATCACTTATTGTCTTTATTTGACACGATATGATGATGTCCTCCCAGACGTATCTATCGACGGCGACACACTGTTACATTAATAATTAGTTCGACGTTCGTGAGCGCGAATATGACTCGCAAAACCGAATTTAGTTTTAAAGATTAGGTCACAGATAGCGCAATCAAGCTGCCCGCTATCGTTATATGTGTAATTATAGGAAGGCTTGGATCGAGTTTTCAGAAGCTAGCGTTTGGCGTCAAGATGTTCTATGCGAGCGCGCTCAAAATTTTTAATGCCCGTTTTGACAGCATTTCGCCACTCCGGTCTCTGAGTAGCAAGCTCCTCCCAAGAATCGCAAGATATTCCACAGGATGTTAGGTGGCGTTTCAGAACATCTTTGTAGCGTAGATATTGTCCTCCGGGTTTGCGCTTTCCTGAGCTAAGCTCTGAATAAAAGACTGACTTTGGCAACATTGAGGAGTCCATACGCACCAGGTGTCCAGACCAGCGTAGTTGATACTTTGTTAGCAGACTCTCTATACCGGTCATTTTAGTCCGACGAAGAACTTCAGAGTTAGAGACACGATCCTGCCATTTCAAACGAAGGATGGCATGGAGACACTTCATGTGAAAGACGTCAAGACGTCTGATGTCACCCTCGTACAGACACCAGGTCTCCGAGGCATACAAAAGCAGAGGTATTATGATTGCTCTATAGACGGCAAGTTTTGTGTGGAGNTTAATAGATTAATTTTCTGATGTATAATTTTGATTGTCTTAGTAGAGTCACTCCGAAATCTTTAATCAAACTTAAAATGCAATTATCAAGCTTATTACTGGCTTTAAATAGCAAATGGGACAGACAAAAATATATAGTATATAATCTGGGTAATCATTAATTAAAAGTAACGCCCAAATAACTCAAAAGTGAAAAAATATTTTAGGGCCTAAGTGTATTTTTTCTCAATAAGACACGTACATGGGCCAATTTACCACTTTGGCCGTTCTATCTCATAACTCGTGAAAAAGAGACGTTTTTTGTTATCTATCTAATGACGAACGTAATAAAAACAATACTAAGCTTTTGCAGTCAACACAGCGCAACCATTGCTTTGTTTAGCGTATAAGTATCAAACTGGCTGATTGGACCCAAACATAAACAAATGTGTAGAAATTCCCCGCGTAGAAGTCTCAAATGACTATTTGGCCCTTGTACGTTTAACTGAGTGCTACATAGGCCGTTATATTCTATCAAAAAGTCCTGTTTCTATGCAGAAATTTCTATTTTTTAACAGCTGACCTGATAAATTATATCGATAGAATGCGTTTGGCATCAAAAAGTGAAAATTGCCAAATTGTTAGTTTGGCCCATATACATAGGACCCATCGATATATAGATTTTGATTGTAAATTTGGTCACTTTAGAATTGTCATTATGTATCTTAATAGAATAGTATAAAGATTGATACACGGCTAAGGATGCCGCAGATGAAACGGTGAGCGTATCATAGATGAAGCGATCAGCGTAACATAGGTGAAACGGTGAGAGGGCCATAGATGAAATGGTCAGCGTACCATACATGAAACGGTCCCTGCGCAACGACTGGCTTCCAATGAACCTCAACTTCAAAGGACGGGAGCTTGAGAACTTCCATAGTGTTTAGTGTAGATAGTCTTAGTTTATTCAATGTAAATTACTTACTTTCTTATCATCATATCTGTCAACTGACAGCTGCCATTTGATAAATTAACAAAATATAAACTATACTCTAGGTTCGTACACAAATATAAACTACTCAGATATAATTAATTATAATCTTAAGAATAATAAAACTGAATTATATTATATTAAAAAAAGAAAATCTTTCTTCGGGTCACTATGACGGTTGTATTCAAGTAAACCAGAATCTAAATAATGCGTCTATTTCTCCCGATAGACTTAAAGAGAAGAAGTCTTTAAAGGAAAATGAAAAGTAGTCGTAAAGGAGCCGTCAACAAAACGTAAACCAATATCGTATACAGATGAAAATGACATAATTAACAAATTAACAAACAACATTGGAAAGTATTAGAAGATGAAAAAAATGGGTTCTTGGGTGTCGTAAAAATATACTAGATTAGAATTACTGTAAAGTTTCAGATCGCGTTCAAAATATAATTACAATAAGCAGAGATTTATAAAACTTTTCTAGTATGTTCTTGCAGTAGAATTTAAACATGTGAACACTCAAGAACCGTACTGTTAAAAAAATAATGTTCTGTTCGGATGAAACTGTATCAGTGAACGATGAGTGTCAAGCTGAGATATATAATAATTTACATAATGTAAATAATAATGTATCTTGTAGTCTCAAACAAGGCTTAGTAGATGAATCAATCCGAGAAAGTGTAATAGAAGTTGTAAATATATAAATTATTTATAATTGGGCCAGGCGTGACTGTAAAATCGACTGGTTGTGGGTTCGATCGCCTATATTTGTATATATATATATANATATATATATATATATATGGCAGAGACAATGCAAACGAGCACCGCCGCCCACGACTCCGTGCAACACCAGAGCAGCTAAAGATGCGTTGCCGGCCTTTAAGGGGTTGGGCGCTGGAGCCCGGTTTACCTGATGCGAAATGCAGTGGCATAAAGCCACTACTTAACGCTGGTTTTAAATGCCGGGGTGGTAATGATCCAGTCGAGTCTGCTCATGCCTGCAATGGCAACACCATTGCTGGCGAGGTGACTTTACCACACGTACTTTAGTCGCCTCTTACGACACCACCAGTACCAGGATGATCCTATTCAAGGTCGGGATCACACGGCATATTTATGTGTAAGATCTGACTTGGCTAGTTTTCAAACCTAAAAATTCAACTGTACATTTTTCATTGTAACTATTAAAACTTAAGGAACGTATTCCTTAAATAATAAAAGTTTCAAACTATGATAGTCTCATACATAGTCATATAATGTTATGTATTTACATTTTTATACAATTTGAATTGAAATAAACTTTATTTTAAAACATTCACGATGTTTTCTTTATCATTTCTTTATTCATATCATCATCATCTGGTTACTAACATCCTCAGTTTTATGAATAAAATGGCTATTCGCTTCGTTGTTAGACACTGCGTAGAATGAGAATTGCCTACACTATTTGATATATGGTTTTTTCTTCATATAAATATTTTAGTTATCAATTCGACTGAAATAATAATGTTAAAGCCATCATGGTTTACAGATACGAAATATGTACTGCACATATTTCGTATCTGTAAACCCAATGGGGAACGCATTAATTTGACGTTGTGCCGCTTAACATAAGTATATTCTCTAAGATTTTAATGAAAAGTGAAAAATGATATATGAATTTGTATATACAGCCTCAGTACTAGGAAATAATGTGTTGGATAAATATTTGTACCGTTTCTAAAATTTTCACTAGTGAATACATTTATATTATAATCTGTATTTAAATCTGCATTATAATTTGGATAATAAGCATGAAGTTGGAAAATTCTCCTTAGTTATTAAACATTTTTAAGTGTAATTTCACATTTATGAAAGAAAAATACTATTAAGAAAACGTATATAAATACCGCTACGTTAAAATTTTTATACCCTTTTTTTAAAAGCATCTCCTTAGTGTTTGTTATCTGTGTACAGATAATACGTTTCTGTTTCTTGATTTTGTGCTATGCTATAATGACCAGGGATGATATACTCTTCGTAAGATGGAGTGGGATTTACAGGCGGAGGTGTGATTGATTCAACATTGTCACTGGATTAATCCCAGCTTGACTCGGAGAGTTCCCTTTTTTCTTTCAATCTTCTACTTTGAAACCATATTTTGATACATTTTTCACCAATATTTAATGATTCTGCTAGCTCTTTGCGATGTTCTGTATTTATTTATTTTGTTTTAGCAAACTTCTTTTGATTTTTGAAAGAGATGAAGAAAGGACGGAATACCAAATCAGTGTAAATGGTAAGATATTAGAACAAGTGAATGAAGTGATATACTTGGGAAGTATGTTCAGTAGAGATGGAAGATACGAGATGGATGTGGAAAGCGTATTGCTGCCAGTAACAAGGTTAATGGAGCCATAGCTGCATTGATGAGATGGCGAAATGTCAGCACAGCTGCGCGTTTCGCCGTACACAATGCAATTTTGGTACCGACACTGTTATGCGGCAGAGAAACGTGGGTATTACAGAAGAAGAATGAAAGAAAGATGAATGCCGTGGAGATGCGATCTCCTCGTAAAATATGCGGAGTCAGGTTAGCTTATCGAATCCACAATAAAGAGAACCCAGAATGGCAAGTACTAGTGAAGATGTCACGGTGAGAATGAAGAAGAACGTGCTTAGCTGGTTTAGGCACGTCGAACGAATGAGTGATGAAAGAATGGCAAAAAAGATTTATGATGGAAAAGTGAATGGTAAGAGAGGTAAGGGGAGACCTCGGTTGACCTTCGAAAACACAGTATCAAAGATACTTTAGGAAGGTCACGTAAAAAGCATGACGACTCCGCGTAGGGCATGTATGAAGAGGTTAATAACAGTAGACGAGGCGAAAGAGGTATGTAGAGACCGTAGCGTTTGGCGCCCCGTTCTCTCTGACTACCCCGCTAGGGATAAAACGTGAAGCTAGTTTAGTTTACTTTAGTTTTTAGTTCTAGCAAAAGTGCTTTCTAGAATCTTAAATTGTTCAGTTGTATAAAAAGTTCGATTACGCTTGTTTCTCTTCTTAATTCTTTTGGTTATGGAAGATTCTCTATTGCATTTTGGTGACTTGGCTCTGGTCAGCTGTTGATAAATGGTCGATTTTGCCATTGTGTATGCCAGCGCCGCAAGGGAATTTATAACTAAAAAGAGAGAGAATCGAGTTGAGGTTAAGCGCGGCGTTGAGTTCTGCCACTCAATACGCAATGCCTCCAGAATTCGGCAGAAAGTGAAGAACGGAGTGTCTTAACACTAGGTTCCCTCTGCCTACCCTGCTGTGTGTGGGATACAGCGTGAACCTGAAAAATTAAGAGAGAGAATAGAAAAATATATTATACTTAAACTCTTACTTTTTTAAGAGAGTGTAGTTTAACATTAGTTTCCCTCTGCTCACTAACCTGTGTGTTATAAAAAAAATGATATAAATAATATAAATATTTTAAAATATCATACTCTAACAGCAGTCTGAACCAATTCTGCAAACACAACATTTAAAATGTAAATGAACACTCTTTGAAGTAAGAACGTGAAAAGCTTTAAGATAAGCTCTCTTTTTCTTTAGATCTTTTTAAGAAAAAAGAAAATCTTGAATTTGCAATCAATATACTAATTATTTTTTTTTATACGGGACAGAAATAATAAAAATAATGAAATACTAATATATATTTAGGTTATAAGTAACATTGATGATTGATGTTTCTGATTCGGGTAGAAAGTGGAGAGCGCAATGTTTTGACATTAGATTCTCTCTGTTTTTTTGCATTACGAAATTTGAAACTGAAACTACAGTGGTCTAACATTAATGCACAATTGTGTGACTGTAAGCGCGACTAGTTGTGGATTTGACCCCAACTCGAGGAAATGAAATATTTATTTAAATTTATTTTGTCACTTCTTCGCTCTGGTATCGAGGCAAAGAGCAGCTCACTCAATGTCTCTAGAATTCGGCGAAAAAGGGCAACGGAATATCTTAATACTGGGTTCCGTCAACTTGTGGTTTTTGACTTATGGCCCAAAGGCCAGATGTAATCCTGATAACATATTCTAGTTTCTAGTTTCTCCTAGTTTCCACAATTAAGAAAGAAAAATACTTTTAAGAAAACGAAATTTGAACGTAAATCTCGCTATGTTAGTATTTGAACCTAAGTCCCACTCAGAAAAGTAACGGACAGGCCACTGCTTTAACTGGTGACGAATTTAAAAAATATTGCAATGAGGAAAACATTCAAAATATAACTATTACAACTGGCGTACCACGCGAAGATGGGCAAGTATGTATGGAAAATCCTACTCTTTGGTATAGACACGTAAGTCGCGTACAAAGATTATTAAATAGAACATATCAGGGAAAACAGTGACTGTTTTCCCCACTTGCCGCTCTGGATTCTCAGCTATAAGCGGGCTATTAGATATAACGTAAAGCTGAAAAAAAACTTAAATAACTGTTTACCTATCTATACATATAAATAAAAAATAATAATAATAAATCAGCTTCACGCTGTATCCCGCACACTGCAGGGAAAGCAGAGGAAACCTAGTATTAAGACGCTTCATTCCCCATTTTCTCCCGAATTCATTGCGAGGCATTGCGTGTTGAATAAATTGAAATATTAAATATTTCATTTCTTCGAGTAGGCATCGAAGCACAACCTGTCGCGGTTACAGTCGCACGTTTGTGCCCCTGCGCTACTACTGGCCTAGAGGTCACGGTGTCTTACAAAGCAATTGAATTTAAAGCGAAACTTCGAGAGTTAAACGAGCCAAAGTATGAAGGTGATTGGAGGCCCCGACTGGCAAGACACAGTATGATGTCACACGTGTAGATTTTGCAACGGAGGTCATACTTTATGTTTAATATCTCAGTCATTTTTGAAGATACGAAATAATAAGAATAGATTCTTTTTTCTTGAGTTACCAATTTTTTATATATGCTAATAATAAAAAAAGTTGGTGTCACTCGTTTCAGGTGTAAGGCTGTTTCATAAGATGAGATGCACGCACGACGCATGCCATTATTATGTACATCTTTTTTTAGTAGAACCTGATTTTTTATATGAGTAAGCATAAAACCCAATCCGCTTCCCTATACTATTCGGCCAAAATTGCTTATGGGGATAAGCAATTTAGGCCGTATAATATACATAAACAAGTTGCTTCAGCTCATTTATATGCATATATCCTATCCTGAATATGATATAATGCGAAAATGTACGAAATAATATGCGCTATAATTTTCTTATTATGATCGTCTCTAATATTATTGTTATTTAATATACATACAATTAGTTAAATATATTATTCTTCATGGTCATTTTCTTTATGCTGATGTCCTATATTTGTTGATAAATATTTATATTCTGTACAGTAGCTTTATCTTAAAGATAAATAAATATGATAAATTGAATTATAAATTTATCATATTTACTTATTTAAATATGTGTATATATAGAGTATGGAATATCTCTATAAATAGATCTTTATCTAAAAAAAAGTATTTTACTTTATGAATAAAAAATATTGAGTGACTTCGATATTTTGCTTTCAAAAAAGATAAAATCACATTTAAGAATCTACCAAACTTACATTGTTTCATAAAAAAAAACAAAAAAATGGTCACGATTTTTCTTTTGTTTACATATTCCACACAGTGAACATAATTAAATTAAATCTTACAACAATAGAAATAATATATTATTATATTTACTGAACAATGAAAACTACAAAATTGTTTATATATTTAAGGATATATTCTATCTTATCCTTTCTTATTTTATCTTTGTTTAGTTTTGATCCATAAAATAACAATGCTTTTCGATCTTTGATTCACCCTACTCGTATGTGACACAGCGATAAATTATTTTCACTATTAAAATTGCGGCGTGGAGTTTTGCCACTCAACATGCAATGCCTCCAGAATGCAGGAAAAAGTGGAGAACGGAGTGTCTTAACACTAGGTTCCCTCTGCCTATCCTGTGTGCAGGATACAGCGCGAAGCTGAAAGTTTTAAAACTAAAACCTGACCTGACTACTAAAACAAGCTCTAAGAAGTATGAAACAAGAAAATAGTCATAGTAGTGAAGTAATAGTAGTACATAATAATTTCAGTGGAGGCTATTTTCTTGTTTAGCAATTTTTAGAGCTGTTTTGGTTTATTTTTTATATCATAAGAAATCATTTGTATAATAATATAATAATTAGGTATTTTTTAAATTAAAGCTTTAATAATTATATTCACCATTATATTTAATGACGATATTCTGTTTCTTTCTAGCTTACTAATTTTTTTTCGTACAAAAGATATTTATGCTGCTAATTGTTATCTTCATATAATTATCGTTTGATCTCTGAAAATTATAAAGTCATTGGGCAAATTTGAAATCGTACTCTGACGTAGATAAGAATATTAATTTAAAATTTTCCTGTTTGTACTAAATCACGTAACGATAAGTGTCTTTAGAGTAAAACTTACAAAAAAATAAAACAAACATTTATCAACTAATCTGAGGAAAAAAGTTAGTAATAAATAATTATTTTATAATTAAAATGCGCTATTTTAAATACATTATATAGATACTGAGTTATATTACCTACCGTATTCAATTATTTAAATATGTTTATAACATTTCATTAGTAAAAAAATCACAATAAAATTAAAAATTTTAATAAGAAAATCTCTTAAGAATATCAGAAATAATATGGATTTATAAAAAAATATTTATATATAATATATGCACTTAAAATGTTAATTTATGCATTAAATGTTGATTATTACACATTTTAAATGAAACTCTTTATTCGGATTAATCGGATATATTATTTAGTACCATACATTCTTCAAAACCTGACGTTTCGAACACTGTAAAACGTAAACGTGACGAGTAAAACTTTCGGCTCAACGAAATCAACAAACTGATTTACGAGACTCTCTCACGAGTCCGTCTGAAAACAAAATAATTGTGGGGTGGATCACCACTCTGGTAATAATTATGAATATTTCTCCGCGGCTTGGTAAAAATGCAAAGTGCGGCATTGAGTTCAGCTACTTAAATTCTTCTTAGTCTTAAGTAGATGAACGCTTGGATTCCTTTGCTGATGTATGCAGGATAAAGCATGATGCTATTAGAACCGATTCATTAAACTCTGTAGTACCTTTATTAGATATTACACAGGTGGAAGTATCAGCACCACTTTAAATGAAACCATAGTTTTAACTAGTCCATAAAAGCGTAATATAATAATTTTTTTTTTGTTTTCCCATAAATTAAAAAGTGATTTTTTCAAACAAAATAAATAATAAAATAGTCGTCTTAAAATAAAACACCATTTGTCAAGAACGATGCACGCACACATAAATCTATCAAAGGGAAACCGCCGCATACGCCTCATTCCGAAATCGAGTCGTAGCGGCAAAGTTCAAAGTTGTTTAACCTTTAGTAATTTTTTTTGTAGTAGTATGCGTTTACGTTATTTGCATCTTTGCGTAACTGCGTCACACGAAATACAGGTATGATAAACATTGTAAAACGGAGAAAAAATCCTACGTCTAAACTGTTGAGGTATCTTAATTAATTTCTTTAGGTATGGGTTTGAAATATTTTACCCTATATGCTGTTTCCGTAAAAGGAACACTGCCTCTTCTACCCTGTATAATTAATAAAATGGTAATAATGAAAGATTCCAATTGATTTAAAGATAGCAAAGTAAATGATAATAAGAACTGTTAAGCTAAATTAATGGCTACAATTTAAATAAAAATATGAAAAAAATCACATTTATTCAATTTACATATTTACATTTTCAATGAAACCATTTTATCCGGATTAATGGCGTATATTTAGTATTTTAGATTTTTGGAAACCCGACGTTTCAAAAACAGTAGTCCGTGATCACAGTAGACTGAGGTGGCATTCGTCTGTCAGTTGACATAATTATTATATCAAATTACCGTCAACGATTTCTTAATTCCCTCGTATATTGCCCTAGATTCGAGCTGACTGTATCTTGCCCTTTGGTATGGTGGGGAGATTTCAAAAATTTTGTGAGTGGGTAGGGTCCTACTATTGAAATAAGGATGTTTTTATATTTCAATAGCCCTGCAATGATCCAATCTAGGAATATGTCTGTATTCTTTTACGAGGATTTGCAAACCTGGGTTAGGTTTATGGGGTTGGTTTACGGCTGGGTTTATATAGTTTGCTGATTAACGTACAAATAATTATTTGATTGCGTATTCACATTTATTCACTCAGAAATATTATTAACATTATTTGTGTAAGTCAACTTTGTAATAAACCGCTTGTAGTCCATCATGAATTATCTATATATATATATGTGTGTGTGTGTGTGTGTATGTGTGTGTGTGTGTGTGTGTGTGTGTGTGAATAAATGTAAATACACAATCATATATAATTATAATTAAACAATAATTACTTTCAATTACACAAAGTTAAACAATAACAAAATAATAACAATATAGAAAGAACTCACAGTATCAACGCCAACCATCGTTCGTCAACTCGCTTCGCGGGTCGGTTATGGACGATAACCGACCCGCCAAACGAGGCCAAACCCGAATGCACACTAGCTTTTATAAGTATCAGTACGGCGGTGGTGGGTGTGGATACTCTACTAACACAGGAAGGGTCCTGCGCAGGATATCGCACGTTTTATATTCAGCTCACACGGCCTCCTGACCGTGCACCGCCCTCGGCTGCATTGAAAATTTGTTCTGCTGGAGTTTGCCCGCTTCGCAAGTGACTAAAAGCAGCCATCGCAGGAGCACCTGAGCGGAGCCTTCAGAGTTGTCATCGTTACAATCTAAATAATAAATTAATGAAGCACGACAACATACAACGTTGTCTATTCTGTTATTCCACACATAAACAAAGCCCTCATACAAAAAGACTTTCGTAATAGAGTTAAAATCAGTCAACATTCAAGATCAAGATCAGTCATTTAGATCATTGTCTTGCAAAAGTCTCACTCAAACTCATACTTGAACTTCCATTTTTTTTCAGCTTCATGCTGTATCCTGCACACAGTAGGGTAGACAGAGGGAACCTAGTGTTAAGACACTTCTTTCTCAACTTTGCGCCAAATTCTGGAGGCATTCCGTGTTGAGTGGCGTAACTCAACGCCGCGCCTCGACACCAGAGCGAAGAAATGAAAATATAAATATGTAAATAAATATTTCATCTCCCCGAGTGGGGACAACCAGTCGATTTACAGGCACACTTTGTGCCCTTGCGCCACGACTGGCCTCAACTTGCAAGTTTCCACGTTAAAAACGTGAGCCAGGATTATGCTCGATACGTGTTCAGCAAATACGTCTTTCGGGACAGCACTAATTGAGACTGTGCCTCACGCGCTTCAAATAAACAGAACTGTGCCTCATGCACTCATGTTTTTTTAAAACTCTGTTAAATGTACTGATGTCAGTGAATAATTTAATTTACTGCTTCAGAACAAACACCCTTAAATGTTAAATTATTGATTTGGGTAAAGATTCATAATATTCTTTGCAAAATAACTGTAATGATTGCATAATAACTCCTGTACAGTTTTTAAATTAGTTTGGCTAAATGTACAATTGGTAAATATGTAGTTAGTACAGTGTACACGTAGAAAGGATGTTTTTAGGCATTATTATATAGATTTATTTCAAACCAACGAACGAACCAAAAAATCTATGTACTTGACATTTCTTTGACGATCAAATCGTTCTTCATCTCTGTGTTGTGTAAACTTAACTGTTATGATTTATGAAGGTAATCTCCACTAACAATTCAATTTTGTTTACTTTATTGTATAAAATATTGTATAATAGTGCTTCAAAAATATATATTTTCATCAACAGTCATATAACCAAGACGTTTCGAATGTCACTCTTAAGCTAGGAATCTTAGCAGCGCGATTGCTATATAACATTCGCAGGCTATCTAATGCCTTGAATTCATTCAAATAACGATAACTTTTTTTTAATGAACCGATTTTGATGAAACAAACTTTAATTGTTAAGTTGAGTTAAAATAAAGCTATTGGTGAAACTTTTAAGTAAATCGGTTCAGTACTTTCAGAGAAAAATGTGACCATACATATCGCAAACAGACAGACAAGAAATTCAAAAAAAATATTTTTGCTTTCTATTATTCTTTTAAGAGTCCCTCTATCCATTTCAATCAAAATTACTAAATGTACAGAAAAAATATTTTTACTGTCTTATTATATATAGAGATAATTACGTAGGTTGTTTTGTCAATTGAACTCTGCGTCCTCCGCTAGGCGAGCACAACGCGGAGTTCAATTGACTTAGTTACATATATGTAGAAGTAGCAATAGTAAGTATATTTATTTTATTTGTATGGCTAGAACATAAAAGTAATCTCTTCTTTTGTATTTCTTTCTTTTTTAGACTTTAAAAAACATTTTATATATAATACATAATAAATAAAAACATTATATTTTTCGCTTTTAAAATAATATCTATATTAGTTATAATATATACAACGAAATGATGTCTTTTGCCGCTTACCGCTTTAAGTAATAATAAAAAATATTTTTATTTTATAGGACAACATTTTCAACATATTAAAGCGATTTGTGAGATACAACGCTATTTAGTATTATTTAATATTTATTGAGTAAAATTAAAATTCCAAAACGTTGTGGAAAAATTGTACAAATTCATTTAACACACAAGATACACAAAAAGAGAATAATTTAACACCACGGAAGGAAAGAAAGAAATTTAAAGAAATACCAAGAGAAATAGATAAGAGAGACAGACACTTAATAGAAAAAAGATAAGGCTTAAAATTGAATGAAAGCAAAGAGTGCATAAATATACAAGTGAACGTTGCAAACAATTGTAACCGACTCTTTAAACGTTGCAATTCTACTAAGAACCCTACGCCACTCATAGGAAAAAAACTCGGACCAGGCTTACAAGTCAAATGCGCTGCGTGCGGATGATTCTAAAAAATATTTTTCTAATTTTACATATTAATATTAATTGTTTAATTTTAAGCAATTTGGCAAATAGTTTATATGTAAAAAAAAAACAGCTTCCTGCTGTATCCCGCACACAGCAGGGTAGCCAGAGGGAACCTAGTGTTAAGACACTCCGTTCCCCACTTTCTGCCGAATTCTGGAGGCATTGCGTGTTGAGTGGCAGAACTCAACGCCGCGCTTAACCTCGACACCAGAGCGAAGAAATGGAAATATAAATTTAAGTAAATATTTCATCTCCTCGAGTGGGGATCGAACCCACAACCAGTCGGTTTTACAGTCACACTTCGCGCCGCTGCGCCACGACTGGCCTCTAAAGTCCTCTAAATAGTTTATATAATGTAAGAATATAATATTAGTTTATAATATTAGTTTATATAAATTATTAAATTAGCTTCACGCTGTATCCCGCACACAGCAGGGTAGGCAGAGGGAACCCAGTGTTAAGACACTCCGTTCCCCACTTTCTGCCGAATTCTGGAGGCATTGCGTGTTGAGTGGCAGAACTCAACGCCGCGCTTAACCTCGACACCAGAGCGAAGAAATGGAAATATAAATTTAAGTAAATATTTCATCTCCTCGAGTGGGGATCGAACCCACAACCAGTCGGTTTTGCAGTCACACCTCGTGCCGCTGCGCCACGACCGGCCTCTTCATTTATTATATTTTTTTATAATTAACCATTTTAGACCTATTAGCTAGTTTATAGACAATTTATTGTAAAACTGAACTTACAAACACATACAATTAGATAATCCCAATTACATAGAAATTATAAATTATATTTATTTAATTTTTTTTAAACGCATATGAGCAAAAATACCATCTGTCTATATGCCTCTTATATTGTACGTAACTGAGAACATTTTCATTAAAGTGAGTTTTGATTAGAGATCATCCAATATAAAAAAAATAACCTTTTCGAAGATGCGTGCCGTGCCGTGTGATCCCTGCCTAGAATAGGATCATCCTGGTACTGGTGGTGTCGTAAGATGCGACTAAAGTACGTGTGGTAGAGTCACGTCGCCAGCAATGGCAACACGCATGGGCAGACTCAAAACCGGCGTGAAGTAGCTCCTCTGGTGCTGTACGGGGTCGTGGGCGGCGGTGATCACTTACTATCAGGTGACCCGAACGCTCGTTTGCCTTGTCTTTTTCATAAAAAAAAAGATGATTTAAAATTACGCACACAGCAGGGCAGGCAGAGGGAACCTAGTGTTAAGACACTTCGTTCCCTACTTTTCGTCGAATTCTGAAGGCACTGCATGTTGAAGAAATAGGAATATAAATTTAAATAAATATTTAATTTACTCGAGTAGGGATCGAACCTACACCCAATCGCGTTTACAGTCACACTTTGTACCCCTGCGCCACGACTGGCCTCATAATTTAAAATTGTATTACTTATTTATTATTTGATATCTTTTTTGCTCATGCTATTTAAATTTTATTAAAAGCAAATGACAAGTGCTATTGTAATTACACTATTTGTACGTGCTTGAAAGTTGATTTTAAGAAAATATCTCTACAATGTATTTGGTATGATCCAATTTTTTGAATACATTTCAGAATGTAAAAAGTGCAAAGTAAGATTCCACCATTAAGAACATTGCAAATATTTTCCGATAAAGACCGAAATAAACATGGCAAATAAGAATATAAAATCGTTAAAATAAATAGTTATTTTATCTTAACCCAAAAACAAATGTTTGTTTGTTACCGAATATTTATGAACAAGATAATGATAAAATATAAGTATACTTTGTCTTTTATAAATCAGCCGTCCAATACTTCTTATAGTACAATTAATTAGTACAGTGATCAGACGTGATAAGTGTGTGCAGGATACTATTACCGTACTTTATATATACCATATACCATTATGACTCGACAACAACATATTACTTTACGATGGTATTGGCAATGGAGGGCAATACTCGGAGAATTTGTAGCATCATGTCTGCTGCTGTCACTTGGCTGCCTTGCATGTGTACCAATCGATGGACTTCATCAAAACCCGTCCCTTTACGCTCCAATAGGATTTGGAATGATTATAATTCTTTGTATAGAAGCATTTGGGCATATTTCTGGATCGCTAATGAATCCTGCAATTTCACTAGCGTCTGTCATCTTTGGGAATATACCAATAGGTCTTGGAATAGCATTCAGTATAGCACAATGCGCGGGAGCCACGCTTGGCTATGGCATTTTGGTAATATTTTCCCCTATAAATTTATTACCTGGAGATGTATGTGTCAATCAACCTCATCCAGAACATACGATATTGCAAGCAGTTTTTGTCGAGATATTTTTTACTGGAGCTTTATCGCTTGTAGTTTGTGCCATGTGGGATCCAGTAAACAAAGGTAAAACTGAGGCTATTGGTCTAAAATTTGGTCTTGTAGTTATTGGATTAGCAATCGGCAGTGGACCTTTAGGTGGAATTAGTATGAATCCAGCCAAATCTCTTGGTCCTGCAATATGGACTGGAAGGTGGACTGCACATTGGTTATATTGGGTTGGACCATATATTGGAGCCATAGTTGCAACTGTGTTTTATAAATATATATGGATGAATGTTGAAAAATGCAAACAACCCACAGTGCAAGCTTTGACCCTTGATGTCAAAGGTGATAACTGTATATAACGTAATAATTAAGTAAATTTATATCTGATTCTTAATTTTATGGAATTAAATTGGTTTTCTATAATAATATAACTTTTTTTGTCAGTATAATATACTTAATGAAGGTTAAATACATATACTTGATGATGTTTAAATTCAAATTATGTATTTAAACTTAAACGAATGGACGAACGGATGAACAGATGATCGGATGGACGGACGAACGAACGAACGGGCGAACGGACGAACGGAGGAATAGACAAACTGGCAAACAGACAAAAAAATCAAAAATAATTATTTTGTGTTCTACTACATAAAGGTCGCCAATATCATTTTTTGCTTCTGCTAGTATACAAAAATTACATTTGCATTACAACTGTCATTCAATAATCGTTTATTGTATTCTAGAAGTAATTGTATTTTTATTGTAGTATGTTGTATAGAATAGTAGTCTGTACGCGTGTAAGGTATCTTTTGAATAAACACTTTATAATTGTTGGTTATATTTTATTTTAATTATCCTCTTTTATGATGTAGTCATGATATAAAAATATTTAAAATAAAAAAAATACATAGTGAGAAACGAATTCGTAGCTCTTGAAAAAATATTTTTTAACAAAAAAACTTACTTTCACTGGATCTTCTCATAATCCTCAACTTAATGTTTCTAAAATTAAGTTGGAAGGTACAAAACAATAAATTATTAACAAGTAAATCCTCTTCACAGAAAACTTGATCAAAAAAGGTAAATAATAATACAAAAAACCTCATTTGCACACTACGCTATCACTTAGTTCCATAGAAAATCTAGATCAGATCAAGTATTCCTCCAAAAATTCCTTTCCAGTTTATTATTATGTCATGAAATACAAGTATCTACTTGCTTTTTAAAAAGTACTATAATAGGGAAATAATAATAATATTTTTTTTTCATAAAGCTATGAATACATAAAATAAATCAGCTTCACGCTGTATCCCGCACACAGCAGGGTAGGCAGAGCGAAACCTAGAGCAGTGTTCTATTATGGCGTTATTCAAATCAAGGTAGAATTTATTTATAGTTTCCTCTTTAGCTTGCTCTGTAGGTGAATATACCTGTACAATAGACCAGGAGGCTTTGTACCCTGGTAATTTTAGATTTATTATTGCTATACGCTCCGAGATTCCTACGAATCCTTCTACATATTCCGTTATTTGTTTCTTAATAATAAATCCTACCCCGTACTGGCCTGGAGTCTCTCCTATATGAAAAAGTAAGTAGTCTGAATGAACTACTATATTTTCCCCCATTCGCCTAACTTCGCTGAGTCCTAAAACATCCCATTTAATATGTTTAAGCGCATACATTAATTCTGTTAAATCCTCTTCTTCTCTCAAAGTGCATACATTTAAAGCGGTGATGTAAATTTTTGAATCTTTCTGTTTATGGTTGTTGCGTAGTCTATAATTATTCTCTAAATTCTTCGTATCCTCTTTTTTTGTTGGAAGGTTATGGTCTTTTTTCCCCACGATGACCAGTCGGCTTGGGGAAGTTTTGTGGTTTGTTAGATTTTTGTTATGAGTTGCCTTGATTAGGTTTTGATTCCGTTTGCCGCTGTTTAATTGCTATTGATTGTTTTTGGGGGCTAAGTTTGTGAGAGAGTTCGATCTAGCCCTCATCATGTCAAAGGCATCTGCCCTTTTAGACATAGTTGGAAAACGAGACTGTTGCTTTTTTGGTTGGATATTGCCAGCATTCGGTGAAACAGAGCTATCTCTTTTCCTTTTCTCTTGATGGTTAGTATTCTGTTTTACTATAAGTCTGTCGTATTTCAGGTAGGCAGAATTTCCCTTATTCCTCTCTTCCATTAACTCTGATTGCAACTGTTTTCTCTTTTGTAGCACCTCTTTCGAGTAATCTTCGGTGATGTAAATTTTCTTTAAATTCTTCTTCTTTTTGATAATTTCACATTTCTTCCAATTATTTATAAACGAGCATACGATCGGCCTCGACTTATTATCTCCAGGTTTTTTATGTCCAATGCGATGGATTTTGTTAAGTTCAAAGCTTTTTAAATTTATTTTTAGGTCCTGTTTGAAATGTTCGTTTAGATTTTGGATTAAGTCTAGTGTACATGTTTCCGTTTCTTCTAAGCCAAATATTATAATATTATTTTCTCGCTGTCCTCTCTTGAGGTACTCTAATTCCTTCTCAAATTTTTCCACCTTTGTTCTCAAATTTCTGTTCTCCTCCACTAAAGGAACTAGTTTTTCATCTATTTTGGCCATTATGGTGTTAGACTGAACTTCCATCTCAAGCTTCATTTTTTCGAACAGAAGTTGAAATTGTTCTTCCATCTTGTTAAAGATTTTGTGTGAAACGGAACGTAAGCTAAAAGGTAGAAAATAGTAGAATTTTTCTTTGGATAGCAACACTGACCTTAATCTCAATTGTGTTAACGTTATACGTTGACAGTTGACAGTTTCTGACCTCTAAATTGTTGATGCTTTAAATGTTTCGTAGTTAAACAATTCCAATAAGTTATGAAGAACTGGTTATTTGTATACACTTCACAATATTTCTTCTAATGTTTTTAAGCGTTGTAAGTTTTCAATCACAACTCGATCTAATTCTTTTCACTTAATTTTATCGGAGATAGTAGAAACGGTGTTTACAGTTTGACAGCCGGAAACGGAAAAAAACACTATTCTACTATAATTTGAGGTTACATATAGTACTACTTTGGACNGAAAATAAATATGTAGTTGACACTGTAGTAAACACTATTCTACTATAATTTGAGGTTACATATAGTACTACTTTGGTGATTCATTACCGTACGAAATTTCATGCACAGAGTGCCGCAACGCCATCTTGCAAAAAACACGAGAACTTATTCAAGGTCCTAATATTTTTATATTTACCACTAACCTTACGGAGTCTCGCAGTCACCGTGCCTATTCTGTAGCCAAAAGTATCTTACAGTACCTACATTGAACAGTATTTATATAAAAAAATATTAAAAACCAAATTCTATTCAATATATTTTATATATCTTTGCTTACACATTTACAATCGCTTTCTGTAAAACTAATGACCAAATTTTCGTAAGCCCTCATCTTTAATTATTCTATTATTACCAATCTATTTTAACTGAACATGTCATCTTTTTAATCTATAACATTTAGAAAAGAAAGTGAGTGACACCTCTGATTTTAGACATTCTATCATTAAATATTAAAAGTCTATACATTGAAACTTATTTAGAGGTATTTTTAAACATTTTTAAAGTGTTATTTCACACTTAGGAAAGAAAAATACCTCCTGGAAACCTGGTCGGTTTCCAGGAGGCGCGGGTTCGAGTCCCACTGATTCAAATTTTTATACGTTTTCTAAATAAGTATTATTTAGAGGTTTCATTTCAGTTAATTTTATTTTTATCGTTCATTAAACTTACGATTCTTTGAAAAATGGAGGGAAAAATTATAATAATCAACGTCGAAGGATTACCAATCCGATGTATATAATATTCTTTATTGTACTAAAATTTACATAAGAAAACAACAATAACACTTTTAGTTCACAAAGGTGGACTTATCTCTATAATATGTAGAGTGGTAGAAATATTTGGCGATGGGTGGTGTTTATTTTCATCCCTGTCTTATTTGATTTATGACAATATTTCAATGGCAGCTCAAGTTCGAGCTAATATAGTGAGCCACTTAATTAACGAAAAAGATAAAAAAGATAAAAATGTTTTACATTAAACCGATCCAGCACCCCTTACAGTACGAAACGCCTTTATCTAGCCGATATGGGTAAGTTGCATACTTATAACACAACCTGCAAACTAAAAGTAGCTGGAGAAATATTTCCATATGAATTCCAACTGTTTCAAGGTGGCAGACATATTGCAAGATTTGGAGAGTCAATATAAGGGATAAAAACAATGCGTTTTAACGGACATTTTAACGAAGGACATTTTGACGTATTGATTCCTGTTGATTCAACTAATTTACTGAATATTGATGCAATAGCGAGTGAGACAATTCAACGCTCCAGTACAGCAGAGCTTCCGTAATCTGTTGCCGAACCACTACATTATGTTTTAAATTTGTCGTCTAATATGATCAATAGCTCTACTTCGAAAGAAACTGAAATAAGTTTATCTTTTTCTGTGACTGGGTCGCAACTTAATGCAAGTATAGATACTTCTAAACCATCAAGCGTAAGTATTTCTAGCAGTAAAAAACGCAGAAAGAGATTCACAGACAATATTCGTAGGAAACAAATAAGAGCTGTTGCAATAAAATATGCTCATTTTCATCCCGAAGCAAATTGGAAAGCTGCTAAAAAATATGCTGATAATCATCCCGAGGTATAGAGCATCTATTCGAAATTATGCAAACAGTCATGCTAGCTAATAGTGCTAACAACATAAATAAGTTGTAACAAGCGTATAAAAACTTCGACGTAGCTCGATGAGAACGTACGGCTTAGTGGTCAGAGTGCCTGGTCGGTTTCCAAGAGGCACGGGTTCCAGTCCCCCTACGTTCAATTTTTTTTCTAAATAAGTATTTTTCTTTCCTAGGTGTGGAATAATACTTTAAAAACGTTTTAAAAAAGAACTATCTAAATATTTGGACTTAGCCCATGAGATTACTGCCATGTGGGATGTCAATGCGACTATCATTGTGCCCTTAGTAGTTTCAGTTAATGGTTTAATACCGAAAAGCCTCGTTATCGCTTAGCTGTTGAATCAAAAACCGGATGCAGAGGGCAGTTTAACTTGAGACGGCGCGAATTGTGAGGAGGTTTCTCGCTCTGGAGCTCTAGTCACCGATGGCTTAGCTTAGACCTTTGTCTTACCTTCGGAAGAGTGTTTTTTTTTATATTTTTCCTATGTTAAACACCTGGATAATAAAATGATTTATTTTTATTAGGTTCTATTTGTTTGTACCGTAATCTATAAATAAATAGTTGCGTCGTCCCAATCCGCTAAAATGGCACATACCGTTGGCCACTCGCGAATATTCTCAGAATTAAAACAATAATAATTTCTCCTTTGGGTGGTCTTTCCCACATATTGTAATATTAAAATTAATATTAAGGGTTAGTTAGTTTAAGGTAGCATAAGTAACAAGTTGTCAATTTAATATTATTTTTTTTAAAAGTCCTCCGCTGCGCTCTGAACTTGACTGGCGCAGCCGCACTAAGGAAAATGGTAGAACAACGGCAGATCAAAATTAATTTTTACTAAAGTCGTCTCTGACGCACTTTTTGTTTTTTTTTAATAGTATTATAGTGGATATAATAGTGGAATTTTAATGTAATGAATAATTTTTTCGTGAATTACGTTTGGAATATATTTTTTTTATTGTGAGAAATTGTAATACGTTAGAATGTCTATTTCAGGTTGTCCGCATCAATAATTTGAATATAATTTCCTTAAAAAAATCTGCAAATAGGTATAAAGTAATATATATTTTTAAAAAGCCTATATATGTAGATTTTAAAACAATTATTACGTTGTGGATTTTGTGACTATATTCCTATAAAAAATATTAACAATAAGTGAAGAGAAAAAAGGTACGTGTTTAAAGTTCAACGAGACTTTTGACAGTTACCGAAGTCTCCCGAGTCCCGACGCTTTACATTTGATGTTGTTTTATGGTCCACATATTCATAAATAACATATATAAAAATCAGCTGCGAAAAATTTCCTTTTAAATTTTAACTATAATCTTATAACCTCCTTATACACAAATTATATGATCATAAAAGCTTGTCGCGCGATTAAATAAACTAGTACTTGAGTAAATAAACTAGTACTAATTTAATTATTTAAAATCTGCAAATGCTGAAATTGTGACTACAGGATTCAAGATCTTTAAAAACAGATGTTTTACAGTTCAAGTTGTGGTGCTGCGTAGGGACCGTACATTTTGGACGAAATGCTTCATCTGCGTTGAGAAATCGGTGATGTCCAGTGGTGGGAGTGGCGACGTTATGTCCGAAAAATTCTCTAGGCAGTCGCAGTGACTCACCGTGCACAAGGTCTGCGGATGAAGCTTGTAGGTCCTCTTTATATGTGCTTCTAATGCCGAGAAGGACGATGGGAGCGATTCGGTCCAATTGCTGTCACCGTGGCAAACTATGGTGGCTTTCAGTTGCCTATGAAAGCGCTCCATTAAGCNCAGGCATCTGCAATTCATCGACCCGAGACAGAGTATCGGCTACGACATTGTCCTGGCCGGATATGTGTCGTATGTCGGTCGTGAATTGCGAGATGAAATCCAGGTGTCTATACTGACGCGGGGAGCAGTTGCTCTTGCATTCGTGAAATGCGAAGCACAACGGCTTGTGGTCAGTATAGACTATGAAGTGGCTGGCCTCTAGCATATGGCGAAAGTGCTTTATACTCTCATAGATGGCAAGGAGCTCGCGATCGTAGGGTGAATACTTCACCTGCGGTGGGCTCAACTTGCGAGAGAAGAATGCTAGAGGCTGCCATGCTCCATCTTGGAGCTGCTGGAGGACTCCACCTATCGCCGTGTCAGAGGCGTCAGTGACCAGTCCAAGTGTAGCAGTAGGGTCGGAGTGAGCTAGAAGTGCGGCCTCGCAAAGACTCTTCTTGCAGTGCTCGAATGCCTGTAATGAATTTCCCTGTATGGCGACGGGATGAGAAGCTTTGACTGAGCCTGTCAGTAGGGCATTAAGAGGAGCTTGAATTTGAGCTGCTTTAGGTATAAATCGTCTATAGAAATTGACCATTCCCAGGAACCTTCTAAGTTCCCTTACGGTTTTGGGAATGGGGAAATCAACTATGGCCCTGACCTTTGCTTCCAATGGCTTAGTACCTTTTCTGGAGACGTGGTACCCTAGGAATGTGACCTCAGGAACAGCGAAGACGCATTTAGCCGTGTTTACGAGTACGCCGTAGTCTTTCATACGAGTGAAGAGCTGGCGTATGGTATTGGTGTTCCTCTTGTGTCTTGGAGTACACTAGGAAGTCGTCTAGGTATGGATACCAAAAGTCAAGTCCACGGGTCATTTCATCGACGAAGATTTGGAAGAAAATAATAAAGAAAACAATGGAACGTATGGAAAACACATCGAGTGGCAAGCATCGACTGTTATATATAGAACATGTCGTCGACAAGGGGGAAGGCGTAAATGTTAGAACGCCTTGCCGGTATTAAATAAATAATAAATGTAAATAATAGTTCCCTATACTGATATTGCAGAAGTGCATAAATAATAACTATTCCGCCATATTCACATAATTTTTCAAGCTACTCTAAACGAGCCCTTTCATTTGATACCCATATTGTACAAGTGTATCAAAAATAACTATTCTGTTACTTTGGATGGTCCATCATATTGGATTTAAAATGACGTTACACAATTTTTTGAGTTGGTCTCAACGAGCCCTATTCATTTGATACACATATTATAGAAGTGCATTAAATATAACTATTCCGCCATCTTGGATGGTCCGCCATATTGGATTTATAATTAAGTCACACACCTTTTCGTGCATTGTTATCTAAACCAAACGTGTATACAAAATTTCAGCTCAATCGGTTGAAGATATCTACTTCAAAATTGAGCTCAAAGATTTTACCCAAACATATAATACATTTATTTTTATTCTTTATTGCACAAAATTTAATACATAAAAAAAATGTACAATAGGCGGGCTTAATCATGTGCTTAGTCATGTGGGAGAATAAAATGTGTAGGTGCAAAAATAAAAATTATAACAAAATATCAATATTCAATTTACATAAGTATATGTAATAAATTATTGCTAATATATATATATATATATATATATATATATATATATATATATATATATATATATATATATATAATAATTAAATAAAAAATTAAATATACACTAATTATTAAATATTAAAAGTAAATTAAATGAAAATAAAAAAAAGTAAAACGAATAAAATAATAAAAAATCACACATGACCTGATGGCTCAAAAAAAATGTTTTATAAGCACAATTATAAAATTATCAGAAAAAAAATATTATAATTATAATATAATAATAAATAATACAGAAAATGCTAATATACGGGATGTATACTTATGGGATACGGGATGTATACTTATGGGATACGGGATGTATACTTATGGGATACGGGATGTATACTTGCAATAAAATAAAAATAAATAACCAATAAACTCCTGTCTGTGTCAAGAGAACAAAATGTCAAATGTGTGCAAGTGACAGTTGACAGGAAACATTATACAAGACAAATTGTAAACAATACAAAAAGGAGAAATAAAGTACTTTTGGGTTTCAAGATAAAAAAACATCTGAAAAATATTAATAAACTCAAAAAAAATTTGAGCACGACAACATAAAATGTGAATATTATAGTTTACAGATACTATTTAAAATATACTACAATTTTGTTAAAAATTCTTAAAGATAGTTTATGAAATGTGAAGAGTAAAATTATTGGTGTAAAAGTCAAATGAACAGAAATAACAATAGATTACATTTCATCTAAATTAGCAAAAAGAAGTAAATTTTAAAGTTAGAAATATTAAAAAAAAAAGAACAAATAATAATACTATTCACAAATTAAGATATATATGAGGTTTAATACAATACAAAAAAATTATAAAAGCAGTAGCAATCACTAAATATAATTTGTAAATTGTACCATACTTATGCAAATAGCAATAAGTGATTGAAAATAAGTAACAATAATATTCAAATAAGTGATTGAAAATAATATAATAATAATAATAATAATAATAATAATAATAATAATAATAATATAGCCTTTTTATTCAGATCATGGTATAATACTCTTGACATAACCAAACTTAAAGAAACTACATATCAAATTATGGTCATACAATCTTACTAATATAATATATCTAAGTCTTACTAATATAATATTTCCTGTTTCTTTATTCTCTGCAGATCTGTTTGCCAGTCGGCAAAGGCCTCTTCCAACCTTTTCCATTCTGCTCGTTCCTGAGCCACTCTGTGCCAAGTAATTCCTGCTACTTGCCGGATATCATCATCCCATCTTTTTTGAGGTCTGCCTCTCGCTCGCTTGCCCTCTCTGGGGTACCACACAGTCACTCTTTTACTCCACTTGTCTTGACCTCGCAGCATGTGCCCTGCCCATCTCCATTTAAGCCTTCTAATGTTTACTGTAATATCAATAGCTTTTGTCTTGTTTCTAATTACATCGTTTTTCAGTCTATCAAATTTCTTCACGTTAAGCATGCTTCTCTTCATTGAGTGTTGGCAAATTGCTAATTTGCTAGTCACCTCTTGAGTTAGGGTCCACGATTGACAGCCGTACGTGAGAACGGGTAATATACATGTATTAAATAGTCTACTTTTGAAGCATATATGTAGTTCTTTATCTTTCATAGCTTCTTTAAGTCCCCAGTATCTTTTCCAGCCATTGGTTATTCGTCTCGCAACTTCTTTTTGCTTGGATTCTTGTTGGAGTTTTGAGCTGTCCCAAATAAATATATTCGTCAGTGTAGTTTATTCCTTATGTTCTAGTTTTATTTTGCTCTTATTTCCATTTGTTTTATCTGGATTTAGCCTTAAACCTACCTTATCACTTTCATTCGCAAGATCTCTTATCATTCTACATATATCATCTGAAGTTTTGGCAAATAGCACAATGTCATCAGCGAATCTCAAGTGCGTCAACATTGTCCCGTTAATATTAAGCCCTAGATGTTCCCAATTTAGTTTCCTAAAAATCTGTTCCAGTACTGCTAAAAATAATTTTGGTGACATAGGGTCGCCCTGTCTTACGCCTCTTCCTATTTTAAATGAAGTGCTCTTCTTTTCCAGTTGAATTTTTGCTGTGCTATGACTATAGACGTTTCTTATTAATCTTATATACTTATGCTCAATTCCTTGTTCTTTTAATGCCTTCCATATTTCTGCGTGAGTTAAAGAATCAAAAGCTTTACTATAGTCGATAAAAGCTATATAGTATGTGAGGTTATATTCCCTATACTTCTCTACAATTTGGCGTACTACGTGTATGTGATCGATAACTGAATGACCTCTCCGAGATCCAGCCTGCTCTATTGGTTGGTGTTCCTCTAATGTTCCCTCTATTTGCTTTAATATTATTTTAGAAAATATCTTATATAGATTTGACATAAGGCTAATAGGACGATAGTTTCCTATATCATATTTATCGCTATTGAAAATAAGTGACAATAATATTCAAAGAGGGATGTAAGATAGATATAGAAAGTTCATAAAAAATAAAAATAAAACACACTGTGGTTGAAATACAAAAATTAACAAAACAAATTAAGGTTTATTCAAAACATTACGGTGAGTAAAAGGTTTCCTAGTATGGTCTCCACTAGCTGCAGGACTTACTTTTGGGCGCTCTATGGTGGGCGCTCTTTCAACTGGAGATACAGAAGAATCAACATTTGGAAATAATTTTAAACACTCTTCCAAATCAGTGGCTGTTAAAATTTGCTTGCGTTCATTATTTGGAAGCTTCACATATACATTGCCATAGTGCATCCAGGCGTGTCTAATTCCAATAGATTTGCATGCTCTTGTAAATATTGCTTGGCGAATTTTAGTGAGAAACTCACTTAGTACTACTTGGGAAGATTTCAGCTTTTTCTTGTTACTCCCATCAATACTTGAATTGTACCTAATATTGTGGAAACCAAGTTTTCACCTTCAGCTTCTTCGATACCACCCAAAAGAAGAGCATTCCTCCTGCTCGAGTTGTCTATCTCATCAATTTGACTGGATAAATTATTAATTAAAGACTTAATAAGTTCTAATACCGAAGTCCCCATACACAAGTTTTGAACTCCTTAAACTCACAAGCAAGTTTGTCCAGACTAACCTTACTGGTATCATTGGATGATGCGCTGTTCAATTGTTTTTCAAAATTTGCCATCCTGTTACCAAGTGCTTCAGCAATGCTTCTATGGACTTCCAGAATGTCATCTACTCTAACCATATTGTTTTAGGTACTCTTATTGTGAAGTTTGAAAAATTAAAGAGCCAGCAGGTGTGTTGTATTTAAGCACTTAAAGACATTAAATGCTAATTAAAATATTTCTAAACAGTTGTATTCACTATGGTTGTTTTATTTCTCACTTCTAAACCGTAAAAACTATTTTATAATGAATATATTACAGTAAAATAGAAGAGAGCAAAATTGAAACCGTGTGCACTTTTTCACACCTACCGCCAAAAAATTTGCAAGTTAAATAAAAGCTTATAATGCATAAGAGCTCTTATTACTGAAATTATGCTCACAATATCGAACTCTACATTTCAATTACACGATAATATTATTGAAATTAATTTAGAAATTCAAGATTTAAGACATAACCTATCAGAAATTTTTAAAAAGGATGCTCTTTATCATATTGAAATTTAACTCATTAGTACTTACAATTTATTAATTCATAATTTTCGAACTGTATATATGCAAAATTAAACGATATAGAGACTAGTTTTGCATTAGGTAGATTAGGAATCTTGCATCAATCTATAATTAATTCTAACATTCTTTTAAGCACTTTGGAAAACATAAGTAAAGTAGAAAAATTTGCCTACATTAGATAATTTAGTAAAGTTAGAACAAACAATTTCTATAAAAGCCTATCTTAAAAGAAAGTACATAACTTATTTTTTTAAAATATATTTTTTAAGTGTTATTCCACATTTAGGAAAGAAAAATACTTATTTAGAAAACGTATAAAAATTTGAACGTAGCGGGACTCGAACCCGCGCCTCCTGGTCGGTTTGCAGGGGGCGCGGGTTCGAGTCCCGCTACGTTCAAATTTTTATACGTTTTATAAATAAATACATAACTTATCTCTTGAAAATACCTGTAATTAAAGATGACACATATATCTAGTACAAATTTATTCCCTTACCTGTTTTATCCCATGGCTCCACGTCCACGTCATTATTATTCCTAAATACCCTTACCTTATAGCAAAAGGGTTGAAAACTAGATTACTGGATCATCCCTGCAAAGAGATAGATAAAGCGAGTTTCCTGTGCTACGAGAGAGAAGTTCTTCAACTTATTAATGATTCTTGTATAACAGAACTAACGACTTATACTGAAAACGCTACATCGTGTACTCCTGTACGATCACAACTATAAACGGTTCTAACCACTAGACACATCACGAGCCAAGGCATTATTTATAAATAATATTTTTGAAGGTGTTCGGGGATACAGTTACACATTGCTACTCTCGACTTTAAAATTAATGTTTAACCCTTAATTAGGCGCATGAGGTCACTTGAAATTCAAAAAATAATGGCTTACAGTATTCAGAGAGTACTAACGCTCTTTCTAGCTTCCTCGCTCCCCGCGGGGTACACAAATTAGTCGCATCCAGAACATTATCGCGTGCGCACGCATCGCTGTCCTTTAGAGAGCTGACCCCATGCGCCCAGTTACGTTCCAATTTTTGGCGAAGGTAAGTTTTTACTTTTGTGATTGTTTTTTCTGTTTATATTAGTATATTGTTTACTATTTATCTTTGTATGTGTGTATTTTGATACGATATGATTTCTTTATGTATTTTTGAGTTTTTTTCTATCTTTTTTTTCTTTCTTTTAGTTTTTTTTAATTGAAATGCCTAACAACAAACAAGTATTGCAATGGCTGGATGAAGTGCTTGATGAAGAGCAAGATGTTGCTGGCTCGGATTTGGAAGACGAAACTTTGCAGCAATTATAATGTTGGAAGAAGAACAAAAAGATGGCCACTGGCTATATGTTTTCATCTTATAAACATCTGGCATCAACGCATTTGTCATACACAAAGTGAATACTGAGAAGACTATGATACATCCAAGACGGATTTTCTTGAAGAAAATGCTGCGGCACTTGTGGAAGATCACCAAAAACGTCGCATACAACTACCTGCTGTACCAGCGACAACAAAAAAACGGGTCCGTGAAGTTTATAATTATGAACAAGGCGGTTTATCAATCGACAGCTAAGCGCGGACGCTGTTCATCATGTCCTAGAAAGGACGACAAAAAAGTGTCAACAAAATGTTTCAAGTGAAGTAAATCTATTTGTCAGCAACACTCAAGGATTTACTGCGTCGGATGCAGAATAGAAGAATCTGCTGATGAGACTGAAAAAATTTAATTTTTTAAGTTGATCTCGGCTATGCCAAAAAAATTTGTTTAAAGAGAGGCGTACTGTTTTTTTTTAAATATTTTTTATGTCCCAGTAAGTATTTGTTTCTTAAAGTTAATTATATTAAAGAACTTTATTAATTACTAAACAAATCCATTAAGTTTTATTCCTTTTTGATACTCCTTTCCCAATGTTTTTTTGGGGTCATTTAAGACCCCATGCGCCTAATTGGGTGATTTTCTTTATGCGCCTAATTAAGGGTTAAATGTAAGTATCCCAGTTCAATATATTTTTTTGTGTTTTAAATTTTAAATATAATTTTGTGGGTGGTTCAATAATCATGCATTATTTCTAAATAATATCATAATATAAAAGACATAATAAACTACTTAGAGTAGACTTTTTCTAAACAACTTTAATAACAGTTTTGAACGTTGTTTAGATTTATTGTAAAAAATAGGTAATTGTGTAAAAAAGAGCGAGAATTTCTCGTTCGGTTATATTTTATTCGAATGAAAAGTAGAAGATCGGCAACGTGTAGTAGTTTATTTTGTAGTAGAAGATGTTTACGTCATTGATGTCTATTCATTACTGCGACACACTCCATACAGTATGAATAAAATAATAAAAAGAATAAAAATTTTTTAGGTATGGGTTTGAAATATTTTACCCTATATCCTGCTCCCGTAAAAGGAGCACATCTGTATATACTGGTTTTAGAAAAGTCGATGTGATGAAACATATGTTATTATTAAAAAAAATTTAAAAAAAGTTAAGACGAATTAAATCATACTTAAATAACCGTTCGCAATTAGTTAATATCCGAGGCTCTAATCATAACAATGTAAATTAATTTCTGGGGTTCCCCAGGGATCAGACCTTGGTCCATTACTATTTTAAATATTTATAAGCGATCAATGTAATGATTAATATCATTACATTGACAATAAAATTTAAAATTTTTCCATGATGACTTTAAAAATTTATCAAATCACGAATCTGATAAGTACATTTTACAAGCAGACAAACATTATTAGTTAAAAAAAAAATCAGCTTCACGCTGTATCCCGCACGCAGCAGGGTAGGCAGAGGGAACCTAGTGTTAAGACACTCCGTTCCCCACTTTCTGTCGAATTCTGGAGGCATTGCGGGTTGAGTGGCAGAACTCAACGCCGCGCTTAACCTCGACACCAGAGCGAAGAAATGGAAATATAAATTTAAGTAAATATTTCATCTCTTTGAGTGGGAATCGAACCCACAACCAGTCGGTTTTACAGTCACACCTCGTGCCGCTGCGCCACGACTGGCCTCATTATTAGTCATTGATGTAATTTAAATGAAATGTATCTCAATGCCAGCAAATCGATGGCTCCTAAGTATAAGGGCCAAAGTGCGAAATCACAATTTTACAGGAGAGGCTTCCAAAGTTTAAATTTGCTATAATTTTATGTTGGTACATCCGAAGAAAATGAAACTTTGCTTATCAGCTAAGACAACTATCCTTTATATATATACCGTAGTATTTTATTTATATTTATCCTAGTATTTTTTTTACTGCACAATGACCCTTATACGTTAGTTTTTGTTATATTTATTCTTCTCTAAAAACGCTCTAAAAAGGCCAATGTACCACATTGGCTGTTTTACGCGTATTATGCTAAATAACAATATATAATATTTTTTCCATATTTTAGTTATAAAATTGATTAATAATGAGACTTAAATAACAACTGATTATTACGAATGATAGTAAGTTAGGTATTGTGGTAACTATGTCACATAGANAAACTGGCTTATTGGCCCCAAAAATAAACAAATGTGTAGAAATTCCCCGCGTAGAAGTCTCAAATGACTATTCGGCACTTGTACGTTTAAATGAGTGCTACATAGGCCGTTATATTCTAACAAAAAGTCCTGTTTCTATGCAGAAATTTCAATTTTTTAATAGCTGACCTGATAAATTATATCGATAGAATGCGTTTGGCATAAAAAAGTCAAAATTGCCAAATTGTTAGTTTGGCCCATATACATAGGACCCATCGAAATGTTTCTTTCTAAAATGTTCTCGTAAAGTTGATACGAAGTGACAATCACTCGGGATGTAGGTATCATATTTGATAGCTCGCTGATAAAATTTTACTCTACAAGTTTATTCATGGAATCATTGATTTATCTGACCTCTTGTATCGCTTATTTTTTTGTGTAAAACTTCCTTTTGTTTTACTCCCGCTAAAACCAATGTATTAAGCCACTCACCCCTGTAACGCATCACTTCCTCGTATAATGCTATATGCCTAAATTAGATATTTTCAATCACATCTCTATGTCCTCTCTGTCTCTCATAAGTTGAAAGTAATTGTTTAGTTTTAAGATTGATGTAACTATTGTTGTAATTATTACTTAAGTTGTTTACATCTAAAAAAAATGCAATTACGTGTACTTACTTATCCTTTATGCTTGTGATTTTTTCTAAACATGAATATATTTTAATTGTAATTTGTTTTGTGGACAGATAAACAAAAAAAAATGCAAAACGTTTTGAATTCCGCTATTCAACACGCAATGCCTCGAAAATTCGGCGGAAAGTGGCGAACGGAGTGATATATCGCATTATAAATAGCATATTGTATACTGTTATATTAGTGGCGTAGCTAGGGTATTTGCTGCCTGGTGCAGCTTAGGACTTGATGCCCTTTAAAATGGTCAAAATAATTTCAGATTTCAAAACACAGTAGAGTAGATATATAATTTTTTATTGCTTCAAAACTATAATAACTATATATAAGTTATAATGGGGGTATAATGGTGTGTCAAGTGGCGGCGTTGGAGACCGCCACCCAACACGCCATGTCCGGAACGACGGGGGTGGAGGACGGAGCTACAAATAGCTACGTGGAATGTAAGAGGAGGGATGAAACAAAAGATGAATGAATTATTAGATGTGATGGATGATAGAGATTTGGATGTCGTCTGCGTGACTAAGACCTAGCGGAAGGACAATAACACTACCGATTTACCGGGCAGTCGAGTCGCTTTCTGGGCCGGCGTACCAGAAAGCCAGCGGTTGCTGTCAAGATGTAGGTGTGTTATTGTCCTCTCGATTGGTTAGTGCAACGGTTGAATACAAGGCGATCCACCCGGGACTGCTTTGGATTCGCTTTAAGCTGGGGATAACAAGAGTATTCTTGTTAGTGGCGTATGCGCCAGTATCGTCAGCTCCATTAGGCGAACTCGAGGAGTTGAGTTTTGGGAGAGTGTCAGGGTGCGTTAGAGGGAATGAAAAATTAATAATATGTGGCGATTTGAACGGATGAATCGGAACTGCGCGAAGCGGTTACGAGGGAGTGCTAGTTCAGTATGGTGACAAGAGAATAAAGGAGGCTGGAAAGCTTATATTGGAAATTTGCAAGAAAAGGAATTTGTTTGTGGCAAACACGACGTTTGAACACAAATAAATTCACATGTATACATTTGAGCGAGCAGAAGGGAAAAGTATGATTGATTTATTCCTAGTGGATCAGCGTATTCAAAGCCAAGTTATAGACACGCGAGTGTTTAGGAATTCTGAGCTGGGAACAGACCATTATCTAGTCGTTGCTAGAATAAGGGGTCTGTTTGCAGGTTGGCGCAACTACACAAGGTGTCCAAACTTGCAGTCGAATTATCGCATAAGAAACTGGAAGCTTCAAGATCCACCGATTAGAGAGGAATATCAAGAAAGAGTTTCCAAGAAGCTAGACAGCAGCGATTCTGGAAATGAAAGTATTGGAGTATGCTGGTAGAACCTTAGGGATTGCATGAAAGAAGCAGCAATAGAGGTATGTGGTAAAGGGAAAAGAAGGAAGGCTTTACCAAAAACCGCGACGAATTGTGGGATGATGAAGTGGAAACCATAGAAAGAAAAACAGAAAGCATGGCAGGATTATAAAGCCTTAGGTAAGGATAAAAGTATGAGAGAAATTAAAAAGAAACAGTATAAGCTACAAAATCACCAAACGAAAGTACTCATGAAGATGAAGCGTGAAAAGGCAGAGAATAAAAGAGACGAAAGGTTAACGAACAACTTCAGAGAAAACACGTAGCTTTTCTGACGAGAAGTTAGTGTTTCTCGAGGTTGCTTGCGAGGTTGCTTTCGAAGGATGATGAAATTTTCACGAAAGAACCACACATTTTGCAGCGATGGGCGGAATTTTACAAGGAGATGTATGAATGTGATGGAGTCCTCAGTCTCAAGTAACAGCGAAATGTTAAATGTTGATGTAGCTGATGGCGAAATCAGTATAAAAGAAGTTGAGAATGCAATACGAAGTCTGAAATGTGGTAAGGCAGCGAGAGCAGATGGAGTTTTTGCCGAGATGATCGAATATGGTGGGCCACGCATTTTGGACTTGTTCTGGTTTTTGTACAATTTATGCTGGAAATCAGGGAAGATCCCAGATGATTGGCGAGGTGCGTTCATCGTGCCTTTGTATAAAGGCACGATGAAAGACTGCGCAAACCATAGGGCTATCGGTTTGATTAGCTTGGGTAGTAAAGTTTAAAAAAAAATAAAATTAAATTAGCTTCACGCTGTATCCCGCACACAGCAGGGTAGGCAGAGGGAACCTAGTGTTAAGACACTCCGTTCCCCACTTTCTGCTGAATTCTGGAGGCATTGCGTGTTGAGTGGCAGAACTCAACGCCGCGCTTAAACTCGACACCAGAGCGAAGAAATGGAAATATAAATTTAAGTAAATATTTCATCTCCTCGAGTGGGGATCGAACCCACAACCAGTCGGTTTTACAGTCACACTTCGTGCCGCTGTGCCACGACAGGCCTCAATAGCATATTATTTTATCTTAACCCAAATACGAATATTTGTTTATTATTCAATATTTACGAACAAGATAATGATAAAATATAAGTATACAATCTGTCTTTTATGAATCAGTCATCAAGTAGTTCTCATACAACAATTAATAAGTACAGTAATCAAACGTGCCTGATAAGTGTTGGAGGATACAATCACCGTACCTTTCTTGCTAGTTGAATATATACCACTATGACTCGACAAAAGCATATTACTTTACGATGGTATTGCCACTGGAGGGCAATACTAGGAGAATTTGTGGCAACAAGTCTGCTGCTGTCACTTGGCTGCCTTGCATGTGTACCACTTGATGGATTTCAACCAAACCCACCGCTTTATGCTCCAATAGGATTTGGGATGATTATAATTTTTTGTGTAGAAGTTTTTAAGCATATTTCTGGAGCGCTAATGAATCCTGCAATGTCAATAGCGTCTGTCATCTGTGGGAATATATCAATAAGTCTTGGAATAGCATTCAGTATAGCACAATGCGCAGGAGCCACAGTCGGCTATGGCATTTTGGTAATATATTCCCCTATAAATTTATTACCTGGAGATATATGTGTCAATCAACCTCATCCAGAACATACGATATTCCAAGCAGTTTTCGTCGAGATTTTTTTTACTGCTGCTTTATCGCTTTTAGTTTGTTCCATGTGGGATCCAGTGAACAAAGATAAAACTGAGGCTAATGCACTAAAATTTGGTCTTGTAGTTATTGGATTAGCAATCGGCAGCGGACCTTTAGGTGGAGTTAGTATGAATCCAGCTAAATCTCTTGGGCCTGCAATATGGACTGGAAAATGGACTGCACATTGGTTATATTGGGTTGGACCATATATTGGAGCCATAGTTGCAACTGTGTTTTATAAATATATTTGGATGAAGGTCGAAAAATACAAAGAACCCACAATGCAATCATTGACTCTTGATGTCAATGGTGATAATTGTATGTAACGTAATATTTAAGACTGATTCTTTATTTTATAGAATACTAGAGACTCAAACGCAGCTTCGCTCGCTTAAACTTATTTTTATATAATATTATAGCCAAAAGAAAATATTTTTGTTTTATTTTTTTTAATGAATCACATCTTCTTTTCTAATATCTCTAAGAATACGTATACACAGTTTCATGACAATAAATTGCGTAGTTTTGGCCCAGAAGTATATTAAACAAACTTACATTCACATTTATATCTAATATTAGTATGATAATAATGTGTTTCTAACATACGGGAAAATATCTTTTTAGTATCAATGTTAATTTTATTAAATTAATTAAACAATAACAGATTGGTGATAAATTACTGATATGAAAAATGTAGATATTATGACTTGCAACATATTTTAGGAAATTATTTTTACATTTGTCAGTTATCATTTAGTACTATTTTAAACATTCACATTCATAAATATACTCCTATGAATGGATTTGTGTAATCTCAGGAACTATTGGTTCGAGTTGAAACAATATTTTAATGTTGTATAGAGTTTTTCGGGGTTCTGTTCTTTAAAAGAAAAAGCCGAATCATTATAGGATTACTTTGTTGTTAGTCTGTAAATCCATCAGTCAAGAAATCAAATATAAAAGTCAGCCTATAGAGCACAGAAAAGATACTATAAACGTATATCGTTTTTTCTGCACTTTGTATGAAATTCGTCGCGTAATCAAAATTTAAATGATGTTTCCCGTAGACCTATAATTATAAAATTTGACAAGAACTGAGAGCAGCACGCAATGCCTCCAGAATTTGGCAAAAAGTTAGGGACGGAGTGTCTTAACACTTGGATCCCTCTGCCTACTCCGCTGTGTGTGGGATACAGCGTGAAGAAGACTTTTTTTTTATAATTGAAAACTTATATTTGGAGTTAATTTTACATAAAACGAATGTATACGCCCATAAACATAAATTTGACAACTTTTATAAGTCACATTCTCTTTGATTTACAATCATGAAATTGGTACGGATCTCTCGGCGCGTGAGACCGACTCTGACTTGACTGCTATTTTTAATTCAAGAATATCAATACGATATTTATTATGATATAGATATTTGATGATTAATTTTAATCCTATTATGTTTTATTGTCAGTATTCTATTAATAATATAATCTACGATAAACGATGTTAATTGTTAAATTAAATTTATTATGAAAATAAGGATTTATTTAATTATTTATGGAGGTTAACAGGATGTGGCCTTTATCATGTTATCGATTTCGATGTAACCCCACTGTCTCCGCGGTCAAAAATACATCTAGCAAATTCAGTCTTGTGTCAAACACAGCTCTTAGTTACGACCATATGTTCCTCCTTCGTGTATTCTCCATACCATTTATTGCTCACCTGGCATGTTCGGAACGCAACGAAAACGGAGAACAAATAGTTCTTTTTTTTTTGTTCTTTTATTTTTGCAAAGCTGCAGGTAAAAAGTATTTAGAACTTAAATGTAAGTAGTAATAATAAATTAAATTAATGAAAAAAAAATAAGTTTGTATATTAAATAGCATTATAATTATTAACAATATGAATTTATGTACTTTGTTTTTAATTTAGGTGCCTGATCAATATTATGTGTTCCGTTTGACGTCTGAAGTCCATTGTGAGAGAGTACATCGCATCTTACATTCCGTACGTTACTCCGGCTATTTTATCTGTAATACATTTGACATGGGGGTCCAAGATGGAAGGCTTGCCCGTAGCGACCCCTGCCAGCCCTTACGAGGGCTGCAACGTTCCATCCGCCACGTGCACCTCGAGAGAGTGCACTGATAGGGCGTCCCCCCAAGGCGACGCGCACCAGTGCGTCCCCGTTGGTATGTCAAGTGGCGACGAATGCGGCGTTGGAGACCGCCACCCACGCCATGTCCGGAACGGCGGGAGGTGGAGGACGGAGCTAAAAATAGCTACGTAGAATGTCAGAGGAGGGATGGAAGAAAAGATTAATGAATTATTAGATATGATGGATGATAGAGATTTGGATGTCGTTTGTGTAACTGAGACCAAGCGAAAGGGCATTGACACGACCGATTTGCCAGATAGTCGGGTCGCTTTCTGGGCCGGCGTACCAGAGAGGGAGCGGGGCTGTCAAGGTGTAGGTGTGTTATTGTCCTCTCGATTGGTTAGTGCAGCGGTTGAATACAAGGCGATCAACCCGAGACTGCTTTAGGTTCGCTTCAAGCTGGGGTTAACAAGAGTATTCTTGTTAGTGGCGTATACACCGATATCCTCAGCTCCATTAGGCGAACTCGAGGAGTTTTGGGAGAGTGTCAGGGATGTTCTAGGTAGCGTTAGAGGGAATGAAAAATTAATAATATGTGGCGATTGGAGCGGATGGGTCGGAACTGCGCGAAGCGGTTACGAGGGAGTGCTAGATCAGTATGGTGACAAGAGAATAAATGAGGCTGGAAAGCTTATATTGGAAATTTGCAAGGAAAAGAATTTGTTTGTGGCAAACACTATGTTTGACCACAAACAAATTCACATGTATACATGGGAGCAAACGGAAGGGAAAAGTATGATTAATTTATTCCTAGTGGATCAGCGTATTCGAAGCCAAGTCATGGACACACGAGTGTTTAGGGATTCTGATCTGGGAATAGACCACTATCTAGTTGTTGCTAGAATAAGGGGTCTGTTGGCAGGTTGGCGCAGCTACTGGAAGTTTCAAGACCCACTGACTAGAAAGGAATGTTAAGAAAGAGTTTCCAAAAAGCTAGACAGCAGTGAATCTGAAAATGGAAGTGTTGAAATATGCTGGTAGAACCTTAGGGATAGTATGAAAGAAGCAGCGATAGGGGTATATGGTTAAGGAAAAAGAGGCTTTAGCAAAAAGCGCGACGAATGGTGGGATGATGAAGTGCAAGATGCTGTAGAAAGAAAGAAGAAGGCAGGATTATAAAGCAGGTAAGGATAAAAGTATGAGAAAGATAAAAAAGAAAGAATATAAGCTGCAAAAGCACCAGACGACAGTACTGATAAAGATGAACATGAAAAGGCAGAGAATGAAAGAGATGAAAGGTTAACGAACAACTTCAGGGAAAACACGAAGCTTTTCTGGCGAGAAGTTAGTGTTTCTCGAGGTTGCTCGCTAACCTGTAGAATGAAAGGAGTGCTTTCGAAGGACGGTGAAATTCTAACAGAACACACGTTTTGCAGGGATGGGCGGAATTTTACAAAGAGATGTATGAATATGATGACGTCTCAATTTCAAGTAGAAGCGAAACGCTTAGTCTTGATGTAGCTGGTGACGAAATCAGTGTAAAAGAAGTGAGAGTGCAATACGAAGTCTGAAATGTGGTAAGTCAGCGGGATAAGCAGATAGAGTTACTGCCGAGATGATCAAATATGATGGGCCACGCGTCTTGGACTTGTTCTGGTTTTTGTGCAATTTATGCTGGAAATCAGGGGAGGTCCCAGACGATTGGCGAGGTGCGGTCATCGTGTCTTTGTATAAAGGCAAAGGTTCCCAGATAGACTGCGCAAGCCATAGGGCTATCGGTTTGATTAGCTTAGGTAGTAAAATTAATGCTAAAGAATGCAAGAGAGATCTGAAAGGCTGTTGTGAGAGGCCCAAGGAGGCTTTAGACCTGGAAGAGGGTGTATGGATCAGATCTTTTCCTTCTGCATGATCCATTAACCAAAAAGTTTTCTGTGCTTTTGTGGACATGGAAAAGGCGTTTGACAGAGTTGTAAGAGCGAAATTATGGGAGACATTACCCCGGTATAATATGAGCGGACCCTTGCTGCAGGCTGTAAAGTATTTAGAAAGTTAAAGTATTTCTTTACAGAGATAATTCAGCCTGCGAATGAGTGTGCGAGTAGGAGCTGGCATGTCGCCCTGGTTTGACATCCGATCGGGTGTTTAACAAGGTTGCGCCATGTCAGCTTGATTATACTCCACCTGGGGCATCTGGGGCTCCATCTGGGGCCCACACTACCATCGGTGGCGTCAAAATCGAGTCACGAGGAGCATGAAATACCTCGAACTCGTTCTGGACGGTCGGTGGAGTTTCCGGGGCCACTTCACATCTTTGGTCCCGAAACTGTTGAAGACAGCGGCGGCCTTGGCGCGCCTTTTGCCCAACGTGGATGGGCCGAGCGCCTCGAGCCATCAGCTGTACACCGGAATGGTCAGATCGATGGCCCTCTGCGGTGCTCCTGTATAGGCGGACGCCCTGGATCGGCACAACGTCACCGTGCTGCGACGTGCGCAGAGGGTGATGGCCATCCGGGCGATACGGGGGTATCGGACCATCTCCGGTGAGGCGGCGTGCGTGCTGGCCGGAGTCGTGCCGTGGGACCTGGACGCGATGTCTCTGGCGTCGGTCTATTGCCGGTGTCGGGGCCTCACGTCTGGGGAACCGGCAAGCCCAGCTCACGCCGAGGAGGAGCGGGAAGCCGCGTTGAAAGTGTGGGAATCCCGGCTGGCAACATCATCTGCTGGCCGGTTGACGATCGAGGCTATTCGTCCAGTCTTCCGCTAGTGGTTAGCGCGGCGTCACGGCGTCCTAATGTCCCGCACCACACAGATGCTCACGGGGCATGGCTGCCTGTGTCGGATCGCTGGGAGGGAGCCCGACGCTCGCTGCCACCTCTGCGACGACTGCCTCGATGAGACGGCCCAGCACACGTTGGAGGTGTGCACAGCCTGGGCGTCTCAACGTCGCGCTCTGCGCAACGTCATAGGGGACGACCTTTCACTGCCGGCCGTAGTCAAGGCCGGCAGCGAGACGTCGTGGGATGCAGCCTCCTTCTACGAGGCAGTGGTGCTCAAGAAGGAATCGACGGAACAGTCGAGGGAGGCTTCTGCTGAATTCGCCATCCGCCGTAAGAAACCGGGTCGCCAGAGGGCGGCACACGATCGTCACCTTCCGCCCTAATGAGCCAGAGGGCGGTCAGCTTGGGGAAGCTGGCCGCCTACTAACCTGGCCCGAGTAGTCGCGCGCAGTAGGCCGTCTGTAGTAGGCACTCTGAGTAGGCCGTCGAGGGTGCCCACACACCCTTGGCTCCGCGACGTGCCTTCGCAGGCTCCCGCCGCCGTGTTTCGCGGAAGACTATTGTCCTCGTGTTTCGCGGCCAGTGGCGGTCGAGGAGGAGCACCGTGAGGTTTTAGTGGGTATTCGGACTGTCTCCATCTGCCAGTCCGCAAGCCCCACATAAACCGCTCGAGTCCCCACTCGGGACGGTATCCGTAACAAAAAAATGTCAGCTTGGTTGTTCAATTTGTATCTGGATAGCTCCAAGGAGTGAAACACAGTGATATGGGAGTGAAAGTAAGTGACCTGAATGTGAATTGCCTGCTGTACGCAGATGATGCAGTGCTTATTGCATCATCAGAATGCGAGATGCAGACATTGGTCACCACTGCGAAAGAAGGGTGTGAATATAATAATCTAAGTCTCAATGCGAATAAGACAAAGGTTCTGATTTTTGAAAGAGATGAAGAAAGGTCGGAATACAAAATCAGTGTGAATGGTATGATATTAGAACAAGTGAATGAAGTGGTATACTTGGGAAGCATGTTCACTAGAGATGGAAGATACGAGATGGATGTGGAAAGGCGTATTGTTGCCGGTAACAAGGTTAACGGAGTCTTAGCTGCATTGAAGAGACGGCGAAACGTCAGCACAGCTGCGCGTTTGGCCGTACGCAATGCAGTTTTGGTACCGTCTCTTTAATACGGGAGCGAAACGTGGGTATTACAGAAGAAGAATGAAAGAAAGATGAATGCTGTGGAGATGCGATACTTTTCGTATGATATGCGGAGTTAGCTTAGCTGATCGAATCCGCAATGAAGAGGTACACAGAATGACAGGTACTAGCGAGGATGTCACGGTAAGAATGAAGTAGCGTACCGTAGCGTTTGGTGCTCCGTTCTCTCTGACGAACCCGCTAGGGATAAAGCGTGAAGCTAGTTTAGTTTAGTTTTTTTACATTTGACACGAGATAAGCCGCCGAAGTATCTGGTCATTGTTGCGTCGTTTTTCAAACATTCATTTTCTGAATTCATTAAATATAAATTAATAGCGGCACCCGTGCGGGGCTACGCCCGCTTGAAATATACGAATGTTTATTTAAATGTGATCAAGAAAAATCGACCAAGCGCGAGTCGGACACGCCCACCGAGGCATCTGTATCAATTTCAGGATTGACATATGCTCTTATATTGCATAAAATTAACTAAAAATATTTGTAATGATTTTTTCTATGAAATATGTATAATTTTTTACTTTTCGGATTTTTTCCTTTATTTGTATTGTAAGATCTAACTTCGTCCTAAATTTCATAACTGTAAGTCTACGGGAAGTACATTATAGGTTTTGATTGTACAGTGAATTTTATACAAAATGAAGCAAAAACGATATATAAATAAAAGCTTCATTTATGTATCGTTTTTGCATCTTCTTAAATCTTTTGACTGCGTTGTATTATAAGCTCAATTTCTACTATAAGAAACTGTAAACCTGAATATCTTAGATCCATTTCAGATTGATACCTCAACGCAATCTCAAGTAAAATCTTCCAAGTACAGACACCGATCCGTTAAGATTTTATTATGAGTATAGATAATAAAACTCGCGAAAGCGATCTCGTCTAAAAGAGGGTAGATGTAAATGAAAAAGACTATAAAAGCAGTGAAATTGTGGCAATCGGGGGCAGCTATGCTGACACCTGTTACCTAGATCACCCACACCTTAAGGAACGCTTTTCCTTCCTTGGCTCTAACTCCTGCTACAGTAAATCTTTTACTGTAGAAGCAGTCAATTTATGGAATGCGTTACCACGAGACGTGAGACAATCTACTTCGATACATATCTTTAAGCGTAAAGTTAAGAATTATTATCTTCGGTTGTAGTATATCTATACTTACATGTATTATATTATTATCATTTATTTATTTATTTTTTCCTACTTGAATATATATTTATGTCTGTATGTATGTATAGTTATGTATATGTATGATATTATTGTATGCATAGGTTTTATATATTTATATTTTTATGTCATGTTTTTATGGCATGTGTCAGTACTTGAGTATACCATCAAAAATACATTCTTTTAAGACTAAGAAACAAACAGATGTTGAGTTTTTAATATTAGTTATAATAAAAATGTTGGCGGTAGTAAAAGGAAAATGCGACGACGACGATGTAAAACTAATGTTAAATGTAAGTGTTTAATAAGAGCTTTGAACGTGTTTACATTTATTATAAAAAATAGGTAATTGCGTGACAAAGAACGAGAAATATCGTTCTTTGTCGTTCGGTTATGTGTTGCATGAATGAGAAGTAAAAGATCGGCAACGCTTAGTAGTATTTTTGTAGTAGTATGTGTATGTGTGTGTCTGATAAAATAAAAGTATGGATAAAAATCGTAAATTTAAAAAAATCCTACGTCTAAACTGTTGAGTTACCTTGATTTATTTCTTTAAATATTATAATATTTCAAACTTATACCGAGCCTTGGTATTGAGGCAAAGCACGGCTTTGATTTCCGCTACGCTTAAGAATAGTAAAAAATAAAATAATTTATACATTTGAAACTTTTTCACTAATATAAATATAATATTCACAAGATATAATATTACATCATGATAACAGTTATGTTACAACAAAAGTATTTTGTTCAAATTGATATAATACCATATTACAAAAATTCACAAAAACGTGATCAGAATCCTATTAGAATAAAGCCAGTTATTTAATCATTATCTGTTTACGTATTCGGAAATTGTTGTAATAATTCAAATGAATATATTCATTTTTAACATGTGAGTGTATCAAATTAAAATTTGTCACCATATTCTAATAAAAGCTCTGTAAGAAAAAAGTTCGTATATATATTATATGTTTATTGAAAATTACTAAATTGATCTTAAATGGCAGTGTAGGTCGTCTTTTTTTATAAAACAATTTAAAATCCTTATAAGAAATACGATAATATGGTACTAAAGTTTAAAAATTTTTGACGTTAGAAGTTAATATAGCAAGTGCGCTGCAAATACAAAATATTAGAACACAAGGTAAATCAATGTACTGAATGAATAATCGTGTAGTTCAAGCGGGCGAAGCCACGGGGGAATTGTTAGTACTTTAAAAAAGTGTAATTTTGAGTCATACTAATTATTATATTTTTGTTTGTAATTGAATTTATTGTCACTTGTTATTTTTTTTTTTGCTCATGCCAGATCTTTAGATCTTAAAATTAGGATGGATGTATCAAAATAAAAATTATAGTTATATTGTAAGCTGCCATACTATGAGACAATCGTATACCTACATGTATTATAGCCTTACACAATAGCTTCACATTGTGATTTGTGAATAGCAGGACAAGCAGGGGCAACCTTGTGTTAGGACACTGTTCTCCGCTTTCCTCCGAATTTTCAAGGCATATATATATATATATATATATATATATATATATATATATATATATATATATATATATATATATATATATATATATATATATATATATATATATATATATATATATATATATATATATATATATATATATATATATATATATATATATATATATATATATATATATATATATATATATATATATATATATATATATATATATATATATATATATATATATATATATATATATATATATATATATATATATANATATATATATATATAGTACATACATAGTTCGTGTATATCAAAACAACGTTAGTGTCATCTGATAAGATATCAATTAAAACTATTTAAATATTTAATTTCTTTGTTCTAGCGACGACTTGCTCACCCCGCTGTCATTTATAATTTTATTAATATCATGTTCAATTATTTGACATCTGTTGCACGTGAGATTTAATGAGTAAGTATAATATAATTAGATATACTTCGATCAACTATACACTAGATTAAAGTTTACAGTCTAAAAAACGGCTCGAGGATTAAGAGCATAAAAAGAATTGTGTTCTTATTTTATTTTAGTATGGTCCAACTTTGGCTAACCTGCGAACATATTATGTAATGCCTCAGTGTGCCTTATAAAATCAGTATTAAATAATTAAATACAAAAAAATCGTTTGGCCAATATTTGCGACTAGGAATATTGGTTGGTCTGAACTAAAACATGGATGGAATGGTTGTTTTAATTTAGATAATTGTTTTATTTTTTTTTATTATATTGCATTTCTACTGACTCATTTCTCTGTGCAAAATGGACATCCATTGTCGCCTAAAAAATAATTATTAGATTATCAAAACTTAATATACAGAGTGGAAGTGTCAGCACCATTTTAAATGAAACCACAGTTTTAACTACTTTATAAAAGCCTATTAATCGTATTAATCGCGTATATTTAAGGTTTTACATTTTGGAAACCCGGCGTTTCGAACACTTTGTAGTGGTCCGTGGTCACAGGTAGACTGAGGTGGTATTCGTCTGCCATCCTCTCTATTGAAATTAGGATGTTTTTGTATTTCAATAGCCTCGCGGATCATTTTAGGAATGTATCTGTTTTTCTTGGCGACGATTTGAGGCTTATCAAACCTAATGTGCTATACAATGTACAAGTGGTGACTGACCCAGTCACGTACGAGTATAATTCAGATTTTCTTCGTTTATGAGGGTTATATTTATATTTCAGCCACCTCTTCCACCACAAAAATGGAATGAGACATTAGAAGCAGTTCAAAATTTCGTGGTATGTCCACAAGGAGCACGTACTCGAAATGGTAAAATAGTAAACAAAAATCCTAAATACAAATCTCAAGAAAACTGCCTAATAACCAACATATATGTGCCTGATACAAATGAAACTAGCTTACCTGTACTTATATTTTTTCACGGAGGAGCATATCAGTTCAACTATGGTGCTATAAGAACACCAATTAATTTGCTTAAGAGTAAAAAAGTCGTTGTTGTAAATTTTAACTATCGTCTTGGACCACATGGTTTTCTGTGCCTGGGTTCTAAAGACATACCTCGTAATGCAGCTATGAAAGATCGATTGGCTTTATTACGTTGGGTCCAAAAAAATATTGCAAATTTTGGTGGAAATCCCAGTGATGTAACAATAGATGGATGGGATGCTGGAGCCTCATCTGTTGATCTCATGATGCTTTCGAAAGTAACAAAAGGATTGTTTCATAAAATCATTCCAGAAAGTGGAAATGATGTAAAGTGAAAAATGAAAGTAGGTGACCTGAATGTGAATTGCCTGCTTTACGCAGGTGATGCAGTATTTATTGCATCATCAGAATGCGAGTTGCAGTCATTAGTCATCACTTTGAAAGAAGGGTGTGAAAATAATGGTCTAAAATAATCCTCAATGCGAATAAGACAAAGTTCTGATTTTTGAAAGAGATGAAGAAAGGACGGAATACCAAGTCAGTGTAAATGGTAAGATATTAGAACAAGTAAATGAAGTGGTATACTTGGGAAGTATGTTCACTAGAGATGGAAGATACGAGATGGATGTGGAAAGCGTATTGCTGCCAGTAACAAGGTTAATGGAGCCATGGCTGCATTGATGAGATGGCGAAACGTCAGCACAGCTGCGCATGTCGCCGTACACAATGCAATTTTGGTACCGACACTGTTATACGGCAGCGAAACGTGGACAAGATGCCAAATCGTCGCGAGCAACAAAGCAAAAAAAATTGCAGATCATCGTAAGAATTTATTCCTGCTAGGCGGGTAAGCTGTGGTGAGAGTTGGGTCATCCTTTTTGGAAAATTCTCAATGTCAGTATCTTAGTTAGAGTATCGTTATTTCTGGTTATCGTTAGTTCTGGTTTTATCGATAAACATCAACATACATAATATATCGTCTATAACACTAAGAGTAGTTATAGTAGATTTTTATTTGTATCGAAAAACGTCGATAGATCTCGTTTACAACATGTACATGTTAGTTTTATTTATGTATCTAGGCGCCTAAATAAAAGTTAATTAAATTTGTTAGACTGTGAATCCAAATAGCATTCTGTTTCGTAACATTTATTTGACTTTAATTTCTTAATTTCGTCACATTTTATTTAATGAGGTCAGTTGTGGCGCAAGGGTGACAAAGTGTGACTGTAGACGCGACTAGTTGCGGGTTCGATCTCATTTCGAAGAAATGAAATATTTATTTATGTATATTCTATTTGTGATCAATTATTAAGTTTAAAAACTTAAAAGCTTAATTATTAAATTTAAAATATATAAATTTTCCCATAAAACTCACATTAAACAGTAATTTTATTACTTTTTGATACTTAAAAAGTTAAGTGTCAAAAGGTAATAAATCCCTGAAATTGTACCTCTTTTTTGTGCATAGAAATAAAATCATTAAAATACTAAACTTATTTATCGTAAAATAGGCCAAAATATTGCTATTACCTGTGGCTTTTTAAATAAAACTATTTAACCGGATTAATCGCGTATATTTTAAATTATACATTTTGGAAACCCGACGTTTCGAACACTTTGCAGTAGTCCGTGGTCACGGGTAGACTGAGGTGGCATTCGTCTTGTCAGCGTTGTCAGAAGACCAACAAGCCACCCACAGTAGAGAGGGGGGTTACAGACGGGATTGGCAACAGCTTAAGAAGAGCTTCCATAAAAACCATATTCAAGTCTAACAGAAAGTAATTCTTGAGACCAGGGAAAAGTAATATTCCTTTACAGAGTGCAGGTGTATACAGACTAGATTATGACTGTGGCTTATCATACATCGTTCAAACAAAGAGAAACATCGGTGTTAGGGTGAAGGAACACATCTCGGATATCAATAATGAGCATGTATTCAAGTCAGCTGTGTGTGAGCATACTGTAATAATAATAATAATAATAATAATTTATTTAGCAAAAATCATCGTGTACAGTTAACAAAAAGTACTGACGCCTGAACTAGGATTCCCTGTGTTTTAGGCCGCCAGGTCCTTCCCCTTAACAAACATCATGAACATTAAGAACACTTTTAGTATTATTTATAGACTAACTAATATAACTAACTAGGATTATTTATAACTAACATTGAAATACAGCATTTAATTGTTATAATGTGTGAATAGGCGGTGTGTATATATGTGTGTGTGTGTGTGTGTGTGTGTGTGTGTGTGTGTGTGTGTGTGTGTGTGTGTGTGTGTGTGTATAGAATTATATGTTTCATTGTATATGTAGCTATTTATGTATTTGGATATTATGTGTCTTCTTTATTATTATTTTTTTTTATTTATTTACTTCCCTCTCTGTTTGTAAACTGCACTGTATTCTCTTCCCGCTGTTTGANAGTGTTTTAAATAAATAAATAAATTTTCTGGTTTTGGCAGTTAGAGATCTAATATGTTCTTGGAAGGTTAAGTTGCTGTCAATGTTTACACCAAGATATTTTATGCAAGGGATAGATTCTATGCAGGCGCATGCACAGGAATTTCGTTCAGGACTTACGCAGTGATGGATATATAGTTTGTGTATGTCCAGTGGTTTGTGCATATTCTGAATAGAAAACGAAACAAATTTGGTTTTAGTAGTATTTATAGTTAAAAGATTCGTATTTAGCCAATTTGTGACAGAATTTATTCCTATCTGAGCACTATGAAAGGCCTGTTCCCAGGTTTCTCCTTTTACCAGTAAAACCGTGTCATCAGCAAAAGGCACAATTTTTCCGAAATTTATAGGTAATTTACACAGGTCATTGATAAATATTAAAAATAGTGTCGGTCCTAATATACTTCCCTGCGGAATACCGTATTTGATAGGAAGGTTGTTACTGGTATATTCATCTATCTTAGTGCATTGCATTCTATCTGTGAGATAGCTTTCGAATAGTTTGAGTTGTCTACTCCTTACACCAACATTCTCCAATTTGTCTAACAGTATAGGAATTGCTACAGTGTCAAAGGCCTTTGCTAAATCCAAAAATACTCCTAGGCACTTTTTGGCGTTATCCAGTGAATCGACTACAAAGCTTATTAAGTCGTCCACAGCATCAGATGTACATTTTTTAGCTCGAAATCCATACTGGCACTGGAATATTAGGTTGTTATTTTCGAGATAATTAATGAGTCGAGAATTTATTATACTTTCCAGAATTTTGAATAAGGCTGGGAGAATTGCAATGGGTCTATAATTGGTCACTTGTTGTTTTTTACCACTTTTGTAAATAGGATGAACTATTGACTTTTTAAAGCATTTGGGGAAAATAGAATCGGCAAGACTTAACCTACAGATATGGGTAATAGGTGCGATAAGCAAATTAGCAAAATTTTTGATGAAAGATGTGGAAATGTTATCATAACCAGGTGAACAGTCAGTTTTTAATGAATTTATAATTCTAGCTACTTCAGTCTCATCAGTATCAAGTAAAACGAAAGACGATTTGCTGTTATACTGTGGATAAACCCAGCCCCTAAATTAGGTTTGATAAACCGCAATTCCTCGCTAAGGAAAACAGATACATTCCTAGAATGATCTGCGAGGCTATTGAAATACAAAAACATCTTAATTTCAATAGGAGGATGGCTGGAAACTTTCTACCACCTGGGACCCACTCATACAAGATGCTATTAGCTCATTCTGCAGGAATCCAGGGCAGTACGCGAGGCAATAAAAAAAACGTTGGCGGTAGTTTGATATAATAATTATGTCAACTGACAGACGAATGCCACCTCAGTCTACCCGTGGCCACGGACTACTGGCAAGTGTTCGCAACGTCGGGTTTCCAAAATATATGATTTAAAATATACACGATTAATCCGGATAAAATAATTTCATTTAAAATGTGTAATAATCGTGAAAATTGAAGTACTTATTATCTGTGGCTTCTTGTCTAAAATGTTTCCTATAGTTGTGATTGTGTTACATTATTCTAAAAAAATCTATTTAAAGTATTAGTATTGAAATTAGTATAAAAAATATTAAAAGTACGAAGTTTATTTATATTTTATTCCTTTTCAATTACCTTAACTCAACTAACCATGACGATTAATGGCCCAAGATCCCATTGCTTAAAACTGTAGGGATCAGTAATTCTAATGAAACTTATATTTAAGAATAATACATGATAGTAGAATAGATTACACTAGGGTTGCCTAAAAGAATCCTGCCACAATGACCTTTAATTAATGTTTTCCGTAACTCGTTTTTGAAGAAAATTGCACGCATATGTTTTTTATGTGAATCGCACATCATTTGAAAGAAAATTGCATAAGGAATTGGAAAAACAATGGTTGCCAGCTCTCAGTCTACCGCAAGCCCAGGGTTACCTGGTTTAAACAGGTCACTTAATGTTAATATTTGCACTCACGTGTTTTTTTGATGAATTATATATCAAATTAAAGCTTATTTTTTTCTCATCACTAAAACACATGGTTGACTGAAAACTAACCGCCGCAAGCAAAGGTTGCCATCATTTGAAATATTTTATTCCGATTCCGTTTGACTGAGAATAGACGATGAAATGCGCGGTTTGCCTTATGTTTTAAAGTAAAATATTAATGATTTTAATCATATTAAGTACATACAAAAAACTATTTAAACATGAAATTATCCTTATTTTTCAAGTGAAATAATGAATCCATGATATAAAGTCTTTGCTAAATCTGTTTTCTAAATACTAATACTCATTTACATTATCATTTTAAAACGACTAAATTATCTAATTAAGTGTTTACAAATATCGATCTATTATAAGATATTAATTACATCATGTTTCCTTAATATAATGTAGGGTGACAATTAATGCAGATATTTTATTTATTAATTAAGAATAAAAATAAATAAATCAGCCTCACGTTGTATCCCGCACACTGCAGGGTAGGCAGAGGGAACCTAGTGTTAAGACACTCCATTCCCCACTTTCTGCCGAATAAATTATTCATTAAGAAAATATGAAAAATTACCTTTTTTATAAACTCTCAGTCTCTCTCTTCGTCCTCATAGAAAAATATATAATATTAAACATTAAATTTAATCATACTTATTAAACATTAATTATACTTACGTTTTGCATTAGAAAATAATTGAAAAAAAAATCAGATCAGATTCACGCAGTCTCCCGCACACGGCATGGTAGGCAGAGGGAACCTAGTGTTAAGACACTCCGTTCCCCACTTTCTGCCGAATTCTGGAAGCATTGCGTGTTGAGTGGTAGAACTCAACGGCGCACTTAGCCTCGGCACCAGAGTGAAGAAATGGAAATATATTTAAGTAAATATTTCATCTCCTCGAGTGGGGATCGAACCCACAACCAGTCGGTTTTACAGTCACACTTTGTGCCGCTGCACCATGACTGGCCTCATTTTTGTCATGTTAACTAAAATCGTCTTCACTTCAAAACGAAAGGTAAGTAACTAAGTAATATGCTCAAAAATATCTCATTTGGCCATCGGCACTTTTATTGCATTTAGAAACAATATATCTTCGAAAATAATTTTATTGCATTTGGTTTGCTTTGTATGCCGCCGCAAAATGTTTATCTATAGTAAAAAGTAGACAACTAATTGATATTTGCTGACTCCTGGTCATAAATCGTAAAGAGCGTTTATTAGTCGGCATTACTGTCGCAATTTCTTTGAATTTGTTTTTGCTAAATTAGTTTTGTTAATTATAATTCTATGCAAATTCTTTACAGTTGCGTGTGAAAAAAAAGATTGCGGCAACCGTTATCAAAGCAAATGAGCAGAAGATGAAGAGAGAGAGAGAGTTTATTGAAATATAATTTTCCATATTTTCTTAATAAATAAAATATCTGCAGTAATTGTCACTCTTCATTATATTAAGGAAACATGATGTAATTAGTACCTTATAATAGATCGATATATGTAAATATATACTTAATTAGATAATTTAGTCGTTTTAAAATGATAATTTAAATGAGTATTAGTATTTAGAAAACAGATTTAGCAAAGACTTTATATCATGGATTCATTATTTCACTTGAAAAATAAGGATGATTTCATGTTTAAACAGTTTTTTGTATGTATAAAATCGTCATTTAACAGGTGAACAGCTAAAATAAACATTAATTTTAAGATTGACCTTCTATTATATATAATAATATTTTACTTTAAAACATAAGGCAAACCGCGCATTTCATCGTCTATTCTCAGTCAAATGGAATCGGAATAAAATATTTCAAATGATGGCAACCTTTGCTTTGTGGCAGTTATTTTCCAGGCAACCATGTGTTTTAGTGATGAGAAAAAATAAGCTTTAATTTGATATATAATTCATCAAAAAAACACATGAGTGCAAATATTAACATTAAGTGACCTGTTTAAATAAGGCAACCTGGCAACCATTGTTTTTCCAATTCCTTATGCGATTTTCTTTCAAATGATGTGCGATTCACATAAAACATATGAGTGCAATTTTCTCCAAAAACGAGTTACGAAAAACATTAATTAAAGATTATTGCGGCAGGATTCTTTTAGGCAACCCTAGTGTAATCTATTCTACTATCATGTATCATTCTTAAATATAAGTTTCATTAGAATTACTGATCCCTACAGATTTATGCAATGGGATCTCGACCTATAATTTAGTTGTATAATTCATCAAAAGGTTTGAAAATCATTTTTCACTCTCTTGCATTGTTATTTACTGAAAATCTTTTAAATTCTATGTGCATGCTACAAAGACATGAGACACACACACACATCATAAGTCTTGTATGTTGTCAGATATAAAGCTTTTATATCAATCAATGTGTAACTTCGAAGTAGAAGTATATTTTTATTAATATTGTTCATGATCCCAGTTTACTTATTTATATCTATATTCTAAATAACATATACCTATAATTATAATACCTAAATATTAGAAACCTATCTGTCTAGAAAATAATAAGAAATATTTTCTAGACAGATAGGTTTCTAATACACTTACACTGAAAGAAGTACAGCAATACAATAATTAAAAAAGATTGTATTGCTGTATATATATCACTTAGTTAATATATACGTGAATAATTACAGTATAATTATAATGAAATTCGGTAAAAACACTTGTCAAAACATTTTATTTTGTGTAATATATTATATAAATATTACCTGTAACGATAATGATAAAAAAATTAAATAATTCCATTTTAACGTGGTGTCGTGGGGGCTGGGTCATAATTACCCCATTGCGTTTTTGTATTTTAATTTTCTTATCTATACTGAATATAATAAACCGGAAGAGTTTGTTTGTTTGTTTTTTCAGCTCTACAATCTCTGGGACTACTGATCGGATTTACTTTTTTTATTTTGTGAAACAGCTACATTCCTGAGGAAGGATATATAGGCATCAAAATACAAAGCTTTCATATGAAATTTTATTGTTACTTAATGTTTACATATAGTAAACTTTCTGTACATTGTTTGCAACTAACGTCATCTAAGGGACTTTGTAATCCCTCATCGTTCGCTGTTTTAGCACGGTTCGAGCAATAATAAGTTGCAGTGTTGGTCTCCTAAGTCCCGAAATTCCTGCTCCCACAAGTCTACTCTACAACATCATGGATGTAAATATCTTACTTTTTACTTTCAATCTTGAGGCCGGTCGTGGCGCAGTGGCACGAGGTGTGACTGCAAAATCGACTGGTTGTGGGTTCGATCCCCACTCGAGGAGATGAAATATTTACTTAAATTTATATTTCCATTTCTTCGCTCTGGTGTCGAGGTTAAGCGCGGCGTTGAGTTCTGCCACTCAACACGCAATGCCTCCAGAATTCGGCAGAAAGTGGAGAACGGAGTGTCTTAACACTAGGTTCCCTCTGCCTACCCTGCTGTGTGCGGGATACAGCGTGAAGCTGATTTTGATTTAATTTACTTTCAATCTTTATTATAAAGCTTACAGCGGTTTGTGAGATACAATGCTATTTAATATTATTTAATATTTATGGAGTAAAATTATTATAAAACTCCAAAACTTTGTGGAAAAAATGTCCAAATGTATTTAACATACAAGATACACAAATAGAGAATAACTTTACTCTCACAGAATGAAAAGAAAGAAATTTAAAGAAATAGATAAGCGAAACAGACACGTAATAGCAAAAAGATAAGGCTTAAAACTGAATGCATCCAAAAAGTGCATTAGAACGTACATGTGAACGTCGCAAGCGATTGTAACCGGCTCTTTAAACGTAGCAATTTTACTAAGCAGCCTACGTCACGCATAGCAAAAAAACTCGGAACAGGTTTACAATTCATATACGATGTGTGCGGATGATTTAAAAAAAATATTTTTCTAATTTTACATATAAATATTAATTATTTAGTTTTAAGGAAAAGGAAAAATTATTCATCGTGATGAGTATTTTCTACTGACATAATATATAATTTTTAGTTTAATTTAAGTTATTATCTTTATTTTAGTTTGTTATAAAACATTAGTCAGAACGCCTATTATTATTTCAAAGCAAGCATGTGTTTACAAAATATTGCAAATTTTAAAGAGTGTAATTTTATCAGGCGTTCTTCTATTTCGGTCATATGTATTTTGTAACCAGAATATACTCATCCACCCTTCTTCAAGCACATCTTTTAATTCCCCCCTTATGAAATTTGTGTTCAGGAATAATTTTTTACAACTTCTATATCTACTATTATTATAAAACTAAAGAGATTTTTTAGTTGACACGGTGGACATGGACACGGTAATCTCAGAAAGAAGTGATTAAAATTGAACATTTAGTTTTGTGTAAGATAGTGCCTATATTAACGAATGCTCAGGCTATAATATATCACGATTTAACCAATCGGAGTGGAGAAACAATAAAAGACAAGATGTCAAGATTATGTGGATGTATCAAGCTGAAATTAATATCAAATATTGAAGCCAAAGTCCCTTGAAGCACAGAATAAATAAACTTTTAAGTCAACCCAATCAGAAGATACGAACGTTCATGCTTTGTTTTAATTATTTTGAATGAAATTCGCGCCGTAATCAATCCTATAGGATATTTTTCTACGATCTAAAATTATGACATTTGATAACAAGTTAGAACTTACAATCCCTATAAAAAAATAAAAGATATTTTCCATAAATTAATAATATATATGTGTATTACAGAAAAAAACTTTACATACTTATATTTTTGATGTCCGTTGTGGCGCAGTGGCACAAGCATGCGAGTATAAACGCGACAAGTTCTGGGTTCGATTCCTACTCGAGTAAATGAAATATTGAATATTTCCATTTCTTCACTCTGGTGTGGAGGCATAGCGCGGCGTTGAGTTCCGCCACTCACACGCAATGCCTCTAGAATTCGGCGGAAAATGGGGAATGGAATATCTAAAAAGTAAAGCTACGTAAAAATTACATGTGACAAAATTGTTCTCCTTCAAAAGTTCTACGTAAAAGTACATGATGGAAAATGTTTATCTCCATGTAGACCTAAAATTATGAAAATAGGTAACGAATTTACAGTTCCTATTAAAAAAACACAAATAGCGGTTATAGATTCGATTTCATTTCTAGAAAATGAAATATGTAGTATTTTTATTTCCTCGCACTGGTAACCAGACAAATGCGCGGCGTTAAGTTATTAAGCCTACCCTAGCCGTCTGCTTACTCTGCTAAGTGATGTAAACTAGATTTTTCGGAGGTATTCTGTATTATATATTTTTAACAAACAATGCTCAAGGTTATCTAAACATTACCAATAAAAATTGTTTTACGCTTCAACTATTTTGCAATTAAAATTAATAAATATAATATTTACACAATTGAAAGTTTGTAAGAAGACAATCCACTTAGTGGAATTATTTATTCAAGTGTTATTAAATTAGTCACATATACATTATCAACTGATCTATCTTTGAAGGTCAACCGAGCGAAATATACGAGCGGGCATGCGTGTGTGCACACACACACGCGTAGTGTGTTCTTGTGTATTCGTTTGATTTCACAATTCTCTAGAAAAAACCATACAAACCAGAAAACTTCTATGTAGCATTGACTATTGATATGCACGTTTAGCTGGTCAAGTGAGTGATACAACTTTTCATATATAAATGGAGGATGTTACTTTATGGTTCTTAAAAATATTTTTTTTCAATGAATTTCATAATCTTTATAGTACTTTAATATGCAACAAAAGTTCTGTTTAAATATTGTATGTCATTAGCGTTTTCCTTGTTTTCCTTAAATATGCTATTAAATAAACTATGTAGTAGGTATTACTCATTGGGAAAACAAGATTAAAATGTTTTTAAAAATTTTTTAGTGTTATTAAAATAAACGTATAAAAATTAAAAGAGGCCAGTCGTGGCGGAGTGGCACGAAGTGTGACTGTCAAATCGACTGGTTGTGGGTTCGATCCCCACTCGAGGAGATGAAATATTTACTTAATATGTATATTTCCATTTCTTCGCTCTGGTGTCGAGGCTAAGTGCGGCGTTGAGTTCTGCCACGCAACACGCAATGCCTCCAAAATTCGGCAGAAAGTGGGGAACGGAGTGTCTTAAGTAGTCTTAACATTAGGTTCCCTCTGCCTACCCTGCTGTGTGCGGGATACAGCGTGTAGCTGATTCATGATTCATTCATTCATAAAAATTTTTTTGAACGTAGCGGGACTCGAACCCGCGCCTCCTGGAAACCGACCAGCCGCTCTGACCACTAAGCCATACGTTTTCATCAAGCTACGTCGAAATTTTTATACGCATGTTACAACTTATTTATGTTGTTAGTGTCTCCGTAGGGAGATTTTTACAAATTTCCGCTACCCAAAGATAATTACTAAGAATTATCGTCTGGCAAGAGAAAATGCTATTTATTAAATATTTTTAAACATTTTTAAAGTGTTATTCCACACTTAGGAAAGAAAAATACTTATTTAGAAAACCTTATTAAAAAAAGCGCGCGTTGAGTTCTGCCACTCAATACGCAATGCCTCCAGAATTCGGCAGAAAGTGGGGAACGGAGTGTCTTAACACTAGGTTCCCTCTGCCTACCCTGCTGTGTGTGGGATACAGCGTGAAGCTGACATTATTTAATTTTGTTTTACGTCGTATAAATAACCAACCAATAAATATATATAATAAAGGCCAATCAAAATCAGTTCACATTTTTAAGCGTCAAGTTAGAAGCTATTTCCTATCGCTATAAATTATGTATGTATGTAATTGTATTTTTATCTATGTAAGTTTATTGAATTATATATTTATTTATCAATAGTTGTATGTATGTATTTTATATTATTTTATTTTATATAGGTATCTATGTAAATTAGTTTGTAATATATAGAATGTATTTTTTTTTATGTAGGTATATCATATTTGAATAACATTTTATATCATTTGTACACCAGCCAATATCCATACATTCTTTGATCTTTTTAATGGTAAGGGTTGCCTGGAAGAGATCACCTGTGGTGATAAGGCCGCCTTTACACCATACTTTTCCATGGTTTTCTTTATACATTTTTATTATTAAGTTGGTGTAATAAAGTATTAAATAAATAAATAAATAAATAAATAAAGGAGTTCAATATTAAGTCTCGTCTAATTAACATCGTCGCGCTGCCCTAGCCCACATCGGTGACCCCGACGTGATGTACCCCGACAGGGGTACGCTACCATAGCCGACAAAGTAAACCACTATACTCGTATTAATAAAGATTAAGTGTCTAATGTTGCAAGAAGATATTGTTTTAAATGGGATTTGAAGGAATTTATGGAAGGGCTTTTCTAGATAATTTTAGGGAGTTGATTCCAGAGGGATGCGGCGTATACAGAGAAGAATTTCTGAAGGAATTTGTTACACGAGTCCTCCTTGAGTGTATAGGGATAGGTAGAACGTTAAAGCGGGAACAAAGATAACAAGGAAAATTCTGGTAGTTAAGGATCTTAAAAAGGAGTAAAAGGATGTACATATCTCGGCGAAGTCTTATTGGGAGCTAATTATGCTGAGCACGAAATTGGGAGACGTGGTCATATTTACGCAAACCGTAAACAAAGTGTATAGCGAGATTTTGGAGTCACTCTTTACACGCTCGAAGCGCCATAAATTAAGAACTGAACTGAACTGGAGTCGCTCTAATGTGTGAAGACACCCTCACTTAAGAGAACGGAAAGAGAAATGCATGAGTTTACTGATATTATTAATGTGCGATACCCAGGACATGTACTGTTGTACTTATGTTACTGTCAAAAATTAGGACCATTTTTTTACTGTGTCACAGTATTCGATTTCTATTCCTGAACACAGGATCCTCGGCGTTGAATTTCAATTTATTCTGTGTTCTAAGTTTGCTGCTTGCAATTATAATAGATTGTGACTTACTTGGATTTACTAACAGTCCCACAGATTTGGCCCAAGTTAAAATAGCAGCGATAGTCCCAGGCGAATTGCTAAAATTGCAATGCCGGTATAATTGCAAATCAGAAAATAGAAATGGAGAAAGAACACCGCCTTGAGGAACGCCAGAAGTATCTAACAACGTCGATGTGATATCATTGGACATACACATACACACACATTGCTGACGACCTAAAAGGTAGGAGCGAAACCAGCTTAAGGCTGCAGAAGAGATGTTGACTGCACTAAGAGAGCTCAGAAGTATACCAAAATCAACACAGTTAATGCGCTGCTAAAATCTAGCAGTACCATTACAGTGAGCTTGATGTTAGCCATAGCATACCGAATGTCCTCCGTGATATTCAGCAACGCACTAACCGCTGTGCTGTGAAAGGGTCGGGAACCGAATTGGTAAGGACACAGAAAATTGTTAGAGGATAGGAAAAAAGACAGTTGATTATTTACTAAGGATTCCAGGACTTTGGATAGGATTGGAAGAATAGATATAGGACGATAATCGGTGGCGCGACGAATGACATAAGCTTTCTTCCATTGTGCGGGAAAAACATTACATGTCAGTGAGAAATGAATAATGTGGGTGACAACTGGTGCATGTATTCCAACACAGGAAAGATCATGTCAAGGTTGATACAGTCACTTCCAAAGGCTTTAGTGGATATTGATTTGATACACTACTTGATTTCTACATGTTTCAATGTTACAGTTTGAAAAGAGAAAGAGATAGAGTCGGGTAAGACAGTAGAAGATAAAGATGACAGTGTTTCAGATTTAGTTGAAGGGCTTAAATTTAATAGAGGTATAGAAAAAATAAATTTAAATTATGAAGATCCAATGACACAACATACTCTATGCTTGGTTGGCTACCCCAAACGACTCTAAGAATGTTTGCGGCGTTTAGCATCCCTACACATTCTGTTGCAAATGTTTCGCAATTTTTTGTATGCAGCTAGGTTTTGTTGGCAAGGATATTTTTTATTTCTAGATTTAGCTCTATCACGTTTACACATCGTTCTTTTAATAAGTAGTGTTAGACAGGGCATACTTCACACAAACCGGTCTCACCGGGACATGTTCGTCGTAAATGCGAATGAGTTCAGTAGTTAAAGAGTCTACTATATTGGTAATATTTGTTTATGACATTATGGGTGACCAGTCGATGTTCCTCACATCCTCTTAAAGTATTTTACCTCTAACCTAGGGAGGGCATAATAAGAAACTTAAGAAAATCTGTCGATATTGGCTGCGATCATTATTTAAAATTTCAACATCAATATAAATAAGCGTAGCAATAAAATATTTCAAAATTATTCACGTTCTTATACAACTACAAAACTAATTTAATAGCAGCTCGGCAGTAACGTGGTGAGTTTTTTTATTCGAACATGAGGTTAGTGCTGTTAGTCCTATGGGACTTTACAGCGACACCGGGTGGGAAAATAAGAACTCTGTTCCTGAGAAAATGCAAGCTTTACGTGGCTGCTTCCCGATCATAAGATCCCGATGGTGACAAGGGTCTCTGCTGCAGGTTTTATTCCTCGACATGCGGCTGTCAATCGGGCTGGGCAAAGCAATGTTAGGAAGGCAGGCACTGGGAAGGCTTAAGAGATTTTAATGGCGTCATCTGGGTGTATTACGACACTTTGGGCGTCTGAGATTGGGTTTCGCGTAAGTGATGTAGTCACACGCTTCTACGATAAGGGGATTCGCGTTCAAGCGCGTTCAATGTGGCACTTGAAAAAGTATTTGCTTTTAAATCGACTCTAACAGCAGGCCAGCGCTCGTCGCGCGTTATATATCCACCTGTCATTCTAAGCTGAACCATATATAATGTGACTGGTTCTAAATACTGAGGTTACATTGGACAATGCTAAATATTGAAATCTCAATGTTTTTTATCATCATAAAAATGAATATGAAAACAAAAGATTCAACCCAGTTAATAAAAAAGTTATATAAAATAACTGTTTTAGCAATTAGCAATTTTGTCGAACAAAGTAATTTAAATTGAAATATTTTTTTAATTTATGAATCGATTATAATAAGACAAACACTAAATGTTAATTATGATCCAATAGTGAAAACTGCATTAATATCGGTTAAACTGTTTGAAATTGGCGTGAACAAACGCACAAACAAACAAACAGACTTGGTGGTGAACATCAAATAAATTATGGTTAAAGAATCATAAACGGCCACATATTGATTAAATATTCGAAGTAAAAGGAGGCATTCTACTATTTTTCTTGTGCAAGAAACCAGGGTAAAGAAAATCGTATACAAATTGAAATCGTAATCATCATTGATAGTGTTATGACGGTAAAAAGATAAAAAACGTACAAGTATCATCCATAGGTGCTTGAAAATCAACAACAACCAGTTACTTGAAAATTTGCGTGTAATATTAAAATCGAGTTAGTGATTGTTTTCGTTCATGATCACAGGTAATAAAAAATATTACTGTTTCTTTTTTTGTTATTGAATTTATGTAAATTTAGTATTATATATACAGTTATATATAGTAATTTTAATATAATTGTTGAAATTAAGTATAAAATATATTTCTGTATATTATTTTTTTTAATAGATTATTTTTGCATATATCGATTATATCTTAAACACATCGACATTAGGCTTAAAAAAAACCTAATGAAGAAGACCTAGATTGAATGGAGCTCAGCGTCGCATTTCATTTTACGAAAACGGGGAAATAAAAATATTTTGTTTCCCTATTTGGAGATCGAACTCACAACCATCTCGCTTACAGTGAGTCGCTGTCCTACTGTATTTACTATGATTTGGTAGGAACTAATTCCCTATTATCATTTTGTTAGCTCGTACGTTTATAGTTTTTGATATTGAACAAGGCTAACTTCTTAACAAACTAGTGGCCGCTGCGTGAGTTCGCCCGCTTCTTTTTTATTCAATATTATTTAAGTATTGTTAGGAAAAGTTGGTTATTTCAGTATGGTTATCTATACTGTTAAATAATTTATTATATTATTATTGATACTGCTAATAAATCAGTATTTTATTTTATTTGTTTATGGCCTCTGTTATTCAAATTTTTTGAGATATTATTTGTTGTTTATCGCAAAAATTATTGTATTCGATATAGAAAAATGTTTAGTTATTCTAAATCTATCTAGGTAGGCGCGCACAATAAATGCAATTTCCCGCGGAAATCCCTATCCCGTATTAATTCTGTGATAAACAGTAAGTAGGTCAGTGAACGTCCCATAAAAATCAACCAGCTGTTCAGATAACCCGAAGAAATAGAAAGACAGAGAGACAAACATTATTTTAAGGCTGTTTATGGAGAAGGAAAATACTTTGATTATACAAATCAGTATAGGTTTTAAAATAATTTACCTTTTTAAAATGAACAACTTTTTTTTGTTAAACTCATTTTAAAAATTTAAACTTATAAATTTTTAAAATGAGTTTAACAAATAAAAGTTGTCACTATTTTAGATAATAACTATGCAACACCTACAACAAAGCAACATTTAAGATACTTATATTCGATTATTAAAAATGGCCAGTATCGACATACGTTATACTTTATTATTTCCAACACAGTCTACTATCCTGTAATGTAAATTACGGTAATATAACCTTTGGGTTATATTATCTAAATTCTTGGGTTTATATTGTAATTAAAGTATGATATAATAGAAACAAATTTGTAGTCACTGTAAGTAAGCTACATTCAAATACAGGTGTCCCATTTATAGTTCCAATTTTTTTTTTTGTGTAGAGAACTTAATAATGGACCATTAAAAAAACATAAGTTCAGCGAAAATCAGAAGTAAGTAATAGTAGTTTTTTTTTCATTAAACATTTAACAATAATTTGGCTGTCCGATTTTGATTACAAACTACATTAATACTAAACAATTTTTTTTACATGCATATTTTTTAAAGATGAAACGTTTTTCAGAAAATCAAATTATAATTAACTAAATTCTTAAAATATTATTATAGTACGATCTAGAAATAAACATAAAAATTACACATGACATTAACTATGGGCCTTTTCTATTAATATTCTAAATTTCATTAGATTTACGTAAACAGTTAACCGTTAGAGCGGTATATGAAATCGAAGATTTTCCTAAAATAACTCATAATTTTTAACATTTTTAAAATACTGATTTCACGGAACTAATGTTGTTTTTAAATGATCCGTTATAAAGTTCTCTACACAAAAAAAATTGGGCCACCTTGTATAAAAATGACAATGTAATTCTTGTAATTCTTGTTTTTATATATTTATATTCAGTTTATAAAATAAATTATCACATACTTTAAGCATATCTATGGAATGATATGTAATAAAGATTATGGCATTTGATAGAAACTCATACATTCGTGTCTATAACATTGGAAAATTCCCCTCGATTCCCCTATCCCATGGGATTCCATCATCAGATCTCCATAAATAAGGGAGAAAGCGACGGACAAACTAAAAAATATACAATTAAAGAATATGGTCCTATATTCTTTTTGAGAAAAAAAAACGGTTAAAAACTCATTCCCACCATCTGGATACATGGTACTCCACTACTGTGGGCTTTTGTAGGAACTTCTTTCCTTCAGTTGTCTGTTGCTCCCGTGGTGTAACACGGCGTCGTTTACAACGGTGAATATGTGCCACCGTGTAACTCATACAGATCGTATCGCCTTGAATAAATAATATTTTGGCTTATAATTTTAATTATTTACTTTTTATCAGTGTTGTTACAGGTGAAAATTATATGTATTATATACAGTGGCGGCCAAACGAGTCGGGCTACTCTTATTATTTCATTTATTCAATAAAATATTTAAATCTTTCACTTGCTCCTTTTTTAAACATACTACGTAAAACGACTTCCGTCGGTGTGCAAAACTTTTATGGCACTATTTGCCGTAGCTCTGTACTCTTTATTTGTTTTATTTCGTCATTTGTTTAAAAATTAAGCAATGTTCCCTTCTTCGAAGGAAAATTAGTTTTATTTCTGCAACAATGCTAAGGGCAATGTCCTGTGACTGCAAACGCGACAGGTTGTGAGGTCAATTTCCATTCGAGGAAATATTTAATATTTTACTACTCAATACGCAATGTCTCCCGAATTCAACGGAAAGTGTCATAATACAATTTTCTTTGTGGCTGTTGCGAATGCTTCGTCCACCAGTAAAAGTACCGTCAATCGTAATATTTAGAAATACAAATCATCAAATATACTCTCTACAGAAAATTTCGATACATGATTCAAAATGAACAAGAATATACTACAAGACCAATACGAGCTTGTTGTATATTCCAATTAAAAATAAATAAAAAAAATCATAATTTTTATTTTTTTTTAAAATAAATCAGCTTCACGCTGTATCCCGAATACAGCAGGGTAGATAGAGGGAACCTAGTGTTAAGACACTCCGTTCCCCACTTCCTGCCGAATTCTGGAAGCAATGCGTGTTAAGTTGTAGAACTCAACGCCGCGCTTTGCCTTGATACCAGAGCGAAGAAGTGGAAATATAATTTATTTTTTATAATTCATTTAAGTAAATATTTCATCTCCTTGAGTGGGGATTGAACCCACAACCAGTCGATTTTACAGTCACACTTTGTGCCCCTGCGCCACGACTGGCCTCATATATTCCTACTGAAAAAATAAAATAGTTCGTATTGGTTTTTCTTAATTGATAACAATCTCTAATATTTTTCGCATCTTGTAAGAAAGTTTCTTCAGAACTAAAACGTTTGGCTCTTTGACTGGGCATCGCAGTCTCTGGATACGAAGCCTATTCGACACCTGTGGCAAAATCGAAAGCTTTGTCTTGAGACCAAATATCACGCTAATACCACAGAACTATGGAACGTTTTACAAAGTGAGTGGGTAGAGTTGCCAAAAGCTCGAATCTCACAATTAATGCTTCGTGGATGTTCTGTTCATTAATGCTAAAGGTAATTCAACAATGCATTGACTCACGTGAAATAAAAGGATCTTTGTCAATTCTCATTAGTTAATCCCATTGTTTGACAACATTGTGTGCAGCTCAACCATAAAATAAAAATTGTTGATTTTAGGGTTCCGTATTTCAAAAGGAAAAACATATGCCTAATAGAATCACTTTGTTTTCCGTTTGTCTGTCTGTCAAGACTATTCATCTCAAGATTTCATGAAGGCTTCAAGCTGAAACTAATATCAAATATTCATGTCTACGTCCCTTTTTCGTACTGAAAAAAATCAAGGTTCTAAGTCAACACAATCTAATCTAATCTAATCTAATACTGTCCTGACCGTTTTCGGCCACGGTGACTGGCATCTGGCTAACAAGAGCTTTGTTGATGAGCTCTAAAGTGACTGACATAACCGATTTTTGCAGAAAAAGTGTGGCCACACTCACTGCATGTCAGCACTCCCCTAATATAATTATAATTAATAGCCTCAGGTACCTGGGCCTTAAGCTCGTCGCGTCTATGATTGAGCTCATCTCTTCGTTATTATTGAGCTCATCTCTTCGTATTTCAAACTCCGACACCTTAGTGTTGACGATACGTCTCCATTGAGGCCGATCAACAGCAATTGTCTCCCATCGGATGCTTTATCTCAGCTGAGACGTCGTTCAGTGTGTCATGTACCATCACTTCAGTTTTCTTCACACTGATTTTGAGGCCAAATCTTCGACATGACTCACCAAGATCTGTGATTAGTCTTTGGAGACCCATCGGAGAATCCGCGACAAAACACAGGTCATCTGCATACACTAACTCGGTGACCGTTGCATAAGACACTTTGGTGCGAGCTTTTAGTCTAGTCAGATTAAAGATACTGCCGCCATCAGTTCGATAACGAATACGAATTTCCTCATATAAAGATTACAAGGCCTCTCGAATTACAACTGCAAAGTACAGTGTGAACAGAGTTGGTGCAAGCACGCAACGCTGTTTGACACCACATCCTACCGAGAAGAACTCAGAGTCTTCACTTTGCATTCTGACGCAGCATCGCATGCCATCATGTAGGAGACGGATCATTCTCACAACCTTATCAGTGCACCCAATCTTCCCCAGTACCACCCCTAAGGCTTCACGGGGCACGTTATCAAAGGCCTTTTCTAAGTCGACAAAGCACAGATACAGAGGTTGACCCTGTTCGCGACTCTTTTCTTGTAGTTGTCGCACTGCAAAAATAGCCTCACACGTACCTCGATTCGGTCGGAAGCCGTATTGGGTATCGGGCAATATATGTTCAGATAAGAGCAGCAAGCGGTTAAGTAAAATTCGCCCAAAAACTTTTCCGGATGAAGCAAGCAAAGAGATTCCTCTATAAGAATTACAATCTACTCTGTTGCCTTTGTTTTTAAATATAGGATAGACACCTGATGTGCGGAAAGTATCAGGTACGTGCTCTTTCTCCCACATTTGTGCAAAAAGCTTCCACATATATATATGCAGTTCTGGGCCTCCGTACTTCATTAACTCCCCCGGTACACCGTCAATGCCAACTGCTTTTCCATTCCGCAGTTATTGAATGGCAACAGTTACCTCACGCAGAGAAAGTGGCTCATCCAGCTCATTGAGTTTAGGAAGTGGTGTAATTGTCTTTATGTAAGCAATATCGGCTGTTCGATCAACATTGAGCAAGGTGTTAAAATGCTCTTCCCATCCTTTAAGCATGTTTTCTTTACTAGTTAACAAAAGTGTGCCGTCAAGAGATTTCAAGGGCACTCTAGTAAGAGGGCTAACGCCAATAAGTTTGCGGACCTCATCATAAAAAATTGCCAACTGATTAGTATCTGCGAGCCTCTGTATGCGTTCCGCTTTGTCACGCCACCACTTGTCTTTTATTTCTCGCACATATCTCCGCAGGTCATCACCACCAAGCCTATCTTGCTTTACCTGATGGTCGTCTTAGTGGCGATGCAATAGATCTCGATGTTTCTGAATGGCCTTGGTCAAAATTTCGTCGTTATCATCGAACCAATCCTCGTGTTTATAAGGTCTAATACCCAATGTCCGTGAGGCAGTGGCAATTAAGTTGGACGTAAGCTTTTGCCAATTAGCAACACAATAAAAGATGTATAATAGGTATCGTTTTTACTGTATTTTCTATGAAATTCACCGCGTAAACAAAAGCCTTAGGATACTTCCTGTGGACACATTTATGGAATTTATTATGAAGTGACAATTTACAATACAAAGAAAGTAAAATAGTGCGAAAAGTAAACAAAATCATGTATTGTATAGAATAAAAACATAACAAATTTATACTTGTAGTTAATTTCTTTAATACAACCGTCAAGGCCAGTCGTGGCGCAAGGGCACAAGTATGAGACTGTAAGCGCGACTGCTTGCGGGTTGGGACCCCACTCGCGAAATATTTATACTTAGAACGCTAAAAAAGTAAAGTAAACTCATATAGCAGTATTTAAAATCTGTGAGCTATCTCACTTTTCTAACAGAAGCGGACTTCGATTACCCTCATCAGAAAAGGTGAAGTGGAGCCCCTAGCTCCACTGAACTCCACTGCTGATCTGTCGATCGAGTTTCATCGAGTCCATTTTGTTTCGTTTAAATAGTAAAACTATGCTAATATATAATTTTTCAAAAAAGTCCTCCGCCGCGCTTCGAACTTGATTTACTATGTGTTTAAATTAATCCATACCCATATTATAAATTCGAAAGTAACTCTGTCTGTATGTCTCTCTGTCTGTGTAGCAAACAGAGCCAAACCGCTGATCCGATTGTGCTAAAATTTCAGACAGTAATACTTGAGGGTCTTGGGATGGACATAGGTTACTTTTTTTCTCATATTTATGATATTTTCGATATATACTAAAAAAAAAAAATTAAATTAGCTTCACGCTGTATCCCGCACACAGCAGGGTAGGCAGAGGGAACCTAGTGTTAAGACACTCCGTTCCCCACTTTCTGCCGAATTCTGGAGGCATTGCGTGTTGAGTGGCAGAACTCAACGCCGCGCTTAACCTCGACACCAGAGCGAAGAAATGGAAATATAAATTTAAGTAAATATTTCATCTCCTCGAGTGGGGATCGAACCCACAACCAGTCGGTTTTGCAGTCACACCTCGTGCCGCTGCGCCACGACCGGCCTCAAATGTTCGATATATACTAATATATTAAAATATATTTCAATTTGACATGTGATTTATTTGGCAACAAAGAATTGAAGGAAAGTAAAGCCGCACTGGTCCACTGGTCAGTTTATATTTCTTTTAATATTATTTGTGCGATGTGCATGAAAACTAGAATGGCCCAAAATTTTTACACGCCACTTTATATTACCCAAAAATAGAATGTTTTTACAAGTGTTTTTACTTAATTTCATTGTAATAATATTATAATTAACTAGCGGCCCGCCCGCAGCTTCGCCCGCTTGCACTACATAATTATTGATTTAGTAAACAAAATTGACTGACAACTATTATGACTTCTAATATGATTGTTTTACTACATTATCGTAATTTCTATAAAGGTTTTTGATTGTTTTGAATTAAAAAATACGACCAATGTTGATTCTTGATATTTATATATTAATAATGTACTTTGAGCATCGATATATAAAGCTAATTAATTATTACACGTATATATTTTTGTAACATTACATTCTTTGCCTATGTCATGTACGTCTTATTATTATTTTTGAACTCTGTTAAATATGCTGATGTCAGTGAATAATTTAATTTAGTCCTTCAGAAACAGCCTTCAACTTTTAAATTATTGATTTGGGTAAGGATTCATAATATTCATTGTAAAATAACTGTAATGCTTGCATATTAGCTCCTGTACGGTTTTTAAATTAGTTACATATGTTATTAGCTAAATAAATTAAATCAGTTCACGCTGTATCCTGCACAGTGCCTGCCTGTATCCTCCAGAATTCGGCAGAAAATGGGGAACGGAGTGTCTTATAAACTTAACTGTTATGATTTATGAAAGTAACCTTCACCAACAATTCAATTTTGTTTACTTTATTATTTGTACTATAAACAATAGTGCTTTAACTAGATATATTTTTATTTTTTATCAACATTTATATAACCAAGCGTTTCGAACGTCATTCTTTAGCCAAGAATCTTTATTCAGAAAATGATGCTTTATGCACAGCGCTTTCTATTGGGCTTAAAGTTAAACTGTAACTGTTCGGACAGTTAAAACATGCCTTTTTTACGTTAAATTTCACTTAATATATAATTGTGTTAAAAATAAAAATTTATTACAAACAATTATACATTTATTATAAGTATAAGTACAGATATAAATGACGATAACTTTTTTTTAATGAATTGATTTTGATAAAACAAATTTTAAATGTTATGCTGAGTTAAAACAAAGCAATTGATAAAAGTTTTAAGTAAATCGGTTATGTACTTTTTGAAATTAGCGTGACCATACATGTAGATAGACAGACAGACAAGAAATTAAAAAATATATTTTTGCTTTCTATTATATTATTCTTTTTAAGTGTCCCTCTATCCATTTAAGTGAAATTTACTAAATGTACAGACAAAATATTTTTACTATTTTATTATATATAGAGATTACGTATATATTATTTAGGTGACACAATTTTTTTATTATTTTCGTTTTGAACTTCCTTCAGTGTAGTAGTCTTAAAAATCTAATTGCTTATTAGATATTTATATCACTATATAGGTATTACAATTATAGATATATGTTATATAGAAAATAAATCATTTGTAAACTTAATTTACGACCTAAATTATTTGTAAATTACTTCGTTGTCGTTATCTAATTTGGTTAACCTGAACTTGTTGTTACAGCATTTAAGATGATTAGACTTGGCTTACTATTGTGTATTTTTGCTAAGCTAACGACGTCCTTAGAAGATCGTGTTGTAAGCACTAATCAAGGACGTGTACGAGGTTATCGACCCGTGGGCGAAGACTATTTTGTATTTTATGGTATACCATACGCTACAGCACCTACTGGAGCCAATAAATTTCGTGTAAATAAGAAGAATTTTATATTGTAAAAATAATATAATCGATAACATGAATTCCTCATGTTTAAAGTTATTTTATTCACGCGATTAAACTAAATAGACAGAAAAAAAGTATATACGGTATTACGTTATCTATTGATTGTGTAAATTGTTTTATAATTTTTTTTTTCTGTGAAATATTCTGTTTTTGCAATATATAAGGTTAAGTTTTAAGTATTACATTTTTTTATTTTATAAAACTTATGAGTATTTATATTTTTAGGCACCTCTTCCAGCACCAACATGGACAAATATATATGAAGCAGTTCAAAATTATGTGATATGTCCACAAGGACTGCGAATTAAAAATGGTACAGTTGTGAAGAGAGATCCTAAACTAAAACCTCAAGAAAACTGCCTAATTACCAACATATATGTGCCTGATACAAATGACACTAACTTACCTGTAGTTGTATATGTCCACGGAGGAGCATATCAGTTCAGCTATGGTAATATAAAAACAGCAATTAATTTGCTAAAGAGTAAAAAAGTCGTTGTTGTAAATTTTAATTATCGCCTGGGACCACACGGTTTTCTGTGCCTTGGTACAAAAGACATACCTGGTAATGCCGGTATGAAGGATCAAGTAGCTTTATTACGATGGGTTCAAAAGAATATTGCGAATTTCGGTGGGAATCCCAATGATGTAACAATCAATGGATGGAGTGCTGGAGCTGCAGCTGTTGATCTTTTAACGATTTCAAAAATAGCAAAAGGATTATTTCATAAAGTTATTATAGAAAGTGGTACTAATGCTGCGTCATTTAGTATCCAAATTGATCCTCTGGCAAATGCAAAGATGATTGCAAGCCAATTAGGTCATGTTGATGTCGATAATTTAGAAAAATTAGACGCATTTTACAAAAATGCAACGTATGATTTGCTCTTTTCAATCGATGTCAGTAATAGACCTGACTCTTCAACAGTGTTTGCGCCTTGTATTGAACGCAATGTTGGACAAGAACTGTTTCTTGATGATTATCCCGTAAAAATTTTAAGTAGTGGAAACTTCTCAAAATTACCCATGCTATATGGTATTGCTAATATGGAAGGCCTTTATCGTTTGGAACATTTTGACTCGTGGAAAGATTTGATGAATCAAAATTTTACTGAAGTTCTTCCTGAAGACCTAATTTTTGAAAATGAAGAAGAACAAAAACAAGTTGAAAATAAAATAAAAAAATTCTATTTTGGTGATATGCCTGTCAGTGATCAAAATATTTTAAGTTTTATACAATATTTTACAGACGTTATGTTTGCTCAGGGAGCAGCGAAATCGGTGAGATTGCAAGTAGCAGCTGGTAATCAACAAATATATTTATATGAATACGCGTTTGTCGATAAAAGTGAACCGCTTATTAAATATACAAACACTCGCGGCGCCACACATTGTGCTGAAACCAGCGCGGTCATGGATTTAGAAAATGAAAGTAATCTATCGGAAGATTACAAAAATATGAAAAAAGTTATGAGAGAGTTATGGCTTAATTTTATTACTACTGGGTAAGAAATTAAAATTTAGTAATTAATGTGCTTAAATAGTAGTTAGTTTATTAAATAGAAGAAAATTTTCACAAATCTATCTTGTAAATTTATTGTCAATATTATAAATTAGTTATGTATATTACATATTCTTAAAAAAATCAATGAAGAAGATTTTTAAATGTTAACAAAATATCTATAGTACAGGTCTTTAACTTACAATCGTTTGAAGCAAAAGGCAAAAAGGCAAATTTGGAATTGGCAATATTTAAAATTTGAGAATTCTGTATATTATAGATTCCTTATTTTTATTGATATTTTAACCTAAGATATCTGAATTTTCATTTCAGGAAGCCAGTATTAGATTGTTCTCCATTTCCAAGGTGGCCATCAGTGGAGCCAGAGAGTTTTCAATATATGTTATTAAATAAGACTTCAGCATTGAAAACTAATTTCCTTGAAGGCCGTAGACAATTTTGGGATAAAATTTACAAGAAATACTATAAACATCCCATTCCTCCTAATAATTAAAACTTATATTTTTCCTGCCACTCGGAGGAATGAACTAGTATTTAATAATATTTTCTTTTCTTCGCTCTGGCACCAAGGCAAAAAGTCTGGCAAAAAACGCAATGCCCCGAAATTACGAACGCCTCAATGTTATTTACTTATAATACTTATTATGTTCAATTTGATTTTAGATAAATATTTTTGAAAATATTCACCACGTTTTCTTTATAATTTCTCGTCATTTTGTCATTATTACGCTGCTGAGTATGAATTTAATTATTTTTTTTTCGTCTGAACAAAAATTAATTGATATTTTTCAATAAATTAAATGTTCAACTGTATTCTGCTGATACTTATATGGGAGTTCTGATTTTGTGACAGACCTATATAGTATTCATATTTTGCAAGAAATCGAAAAAAATCCCTTTCTTAGTATAATATAAAAAAAATAACTACTTATTCATCTGAACAATTCAAATTGGCATTCTACAACTAATAATGTATTTAACTATGAGTTCTGGTCTTTTTTAGGATCTGTTTGTACTGTAAAGAAATTAAACACCTCGAGGCTTTTACACAACTTATATTTCTTCCAGAGTAAAATACTATTAAGCTTGTACAATGTCTATCTTAAATTCTAATACAATATGTTATTCTAGAGGACCTCTTTCTTCTTTCGTTTCAAGTCTAAAAGTATATCTCAAATTTTCCGACCACATAAAGCGTCATTTTATTAATGTACTCTGATGACAGTTCTATAAATTTATTTTAAAAGACATCTTTCTATTAAACCAAGGTGATTTAGATTTTTATAATAAATTATTGCGAATATTAAAACTTATACATATAAAATCATTACATTCGGCCATCCTACTTCATGCAATCTCCTGATGCTGATGTGAAACTACTCACAAAAACAGTAAAAATCAACATTTTTTTATAAATTCATTACATTCGGTAGATTAGAAATAAAATAATTGATTGATTTTCAACAATTTTAACTTATTATTATAAATTATCGCGTCTTATGGAGCTACTACAATCATGTTATCAAACGACATGCGCATTAAATACAAGATTTATCATGTTACTTTACAAAAAATCTTTATTTTTGTGACCAGAAAACTTTTGAATTTTCTCAGTGGTTTACCTATCTCGTATACACATATAACGAAATTGTAACTCATCGCTACGTGGAAAAAATACGGGAAAATCTATTAATGGGGCACTATCAATAAACCAGAACGATTTTTTAAAATGTCTGTCGGTTTTGTCGGTTTGTGTGTCCTTGCGTTTGTCTGGACGTTTGTATTATATACACTATAAAGATTTTAGTTATAAAAGTTGAACAAGCAAAGAAATATGTAGTGTAAATTTTAGTTTCTGCTTAAAGTAATATTAATAATTATACACACATAAATATAAATATGTTCTAATGTCAACTTGCTACATGCTTGTTTATCTATATGTATATTGCACTCTTTGCTTATTTTCAATTTAAAGTCTATTTTCTTGCTATTTTACCTTTTATATATAATGTAACCTGTCAGTTTTGCTTTTATAACTTTTCTTTTCGTATTATTTTTAACCTTTTTCCTTCCTTCAGTGTATAAAATTTTGCTCTTTGTGTTTCGTGTGTTAAGTTTTGGTTAAATTTTCCGCTAATGTTCAACTTTAATTTCACTCTTAATTATATAAAAATAAATATATAAATTTAATAAGAATAGCGTATTAATATTTGAAACTCCTATATTGGTAACCGCTATAATTACAAATATCCTACATAATAAAAATAATACTTTATTGTACAAAAGAAAATAAAGAGAAAGTAAAGAAAATACATCACATAAGAAAATGTAAGCAGCCTGCCTCATCGTCATAAGCGATCTCTGCCAGGCAACCTTAGGGTGTAGGAGAATGTAAAATCGATAAGCGTGTACTTGCTTTATATACTTATACATACTTAAATATATACATTCATACATAAATATGCGCACACATATACTAATATTGTATTGTATAAAATAATTTATTATGTTAAAATATAATTTCTAATATCAACAAATATATATAAATACTAGCGACCCGCTCGCGGCTTCGCCCGCTTAAACCACAGAATTATTTAATTAACACACTGAATTATGTTCGTGTTTTGATATACCTATAATGTATGTTTGCAACGCAATGAAGATTTTTAGTGAGAAAGTTATTAAAATTTTAGGTCGCATTTTCGTACCTCCCATAAGAATCTTTAATTGAATGTTTGAAATAAAAACACAACTTATCGATACTTACAATAAAATCCTAACTCATCGGTGCCTGTACATGAAAGATGTTACATTTAACGATGTAATAGCATTAGTTGGTCTGTTTGTCTGTGCGTTTGTTCACGATAATCTCAGAAACGGCTTAACCGATTTAAATCCTTTTTTTGTTTGTATTTTGATAATCTGCCCTTAAATATTTAGTATTAGTTTTATTTTAATCAGCTTCACGCTGTATCCCGCACACAGCACGTTAGGCAGAGGGAACCTAGTGTTAAGACACTCCATTCCCCACTTTCTGCCGAATTCTGGAGGCATTGCGTGTGCCCGCGCTTAGCCTCGACACCCGAGCAAAGAAATGGAGTGTCTTAACACTATGGTCCTCTCTGCCTCTGTTCTGCCTTTATAAAAAAATAAGTTTAGTTAAAAATTGATACCTGCAGCTTTTTGCAGCGGCATCTTG
>JAAIXJ010001076.1:242396-257396 GCA_013403705.1 Heliconius hermathena
AAAAGAGGAGGTCATCAATTCGACTGTATTTTTTATCCTTGTTACCTCAGAACTTTTGACTGTGTGAACCGATTTTGATGATTCTTTTTTTATTTGGAAGCTAGTGCGTCCCGTATAGTCCTATTTTAATTTATTTGATTTCCGACAATGGTATCTATGAGAAAATCATATAAATCACAAATTTACACTATGTATGTCCGCGACAAATGGACGAATATCTAAATATCAACTCAACCGATTTTAATGATTCTTTTTTTATTAGAAAGGGTACACATAAAGGATAGTTTGGTGAAAGTTTGGTTAAGTTCAGAGTATGAAATCCGGTTGAAATTGAAGAAGTCGATTTTTTTTATTAAAAAATATAATTATGTTATTTTTTCTGGTAAAATTTCTTTATACTCCATGATAAAAACTATTGTATAAATTGCATTAGGCTTTGAACTATTACCATGCTTAAAATAATTGAATTTCATACAGTAGTTATCGGTATTTTAAGTAATTTATATCTTTCAGTTTTTATTTAAAAAAAAAAAAACTATCACGAAATTCGAAATGCAACCTAAAAAAAATGTACCTTGGGACCTTAGGCTAATACCATGCAAAAATTCATCAAATTCTGTCCGGTAGTTTTTGCGTGATTGACAAACAAATAAACAGACAGACAGACAGACAGACAGACAGACAGACAGACAGACAGACAGACAGACAGACAGACAGACAAGAATTCTGCTGAGTGGTTTTTTAGGTTCTATAATCGGCATATAAACCGACCTCATTTTTATTTTTTTTGTATCTTTCATGTACAGAATTGACTTTTCTATCCTTTTATTATATATAGAGATGGTCACGTTAATTCGTAAAGGAAAGATACAAAAGCTAAATGTAAATAATTGTATTAGGCATTATAGAGTAAAGTAATGATTTTATATTTATAAGTTTTAATATTCCCAATAATTTATTATAAAAATGTAAATCAACCTCTTTGTTTAATAAAAAGATGTTTAAAAATAAGTAATATACAACTGTCACCAGAGAACATTAATAAAATGACGCTTTATGTGGTCGGAAAATTCGAGATATACTTTTAGACTTGGAGCGGAGGAAGAAAGAGGTCCTCTAGAATAACATTGTATTAGAATTTAAGATGGACGTTGTATTAGAATTTAAGATGGACATTGTACAAGCTTACTAGTATTTTACTCTGGAAGAAATATAAGTTCTGTAAAAGCCTCGAGGTGGTTGATTTCGTTACAGTAGTTAAAACTTTGGTTTCATTTAAAGTGGTGCTGCCACTTCCACTCTGAATATCCAGTGCGCGAGCAGAACCCTTTCTGTATTAGAAGAGTATCGATACCCACCACCAACGTACTCATACTTATAAAAGCTAGTACACATTCGGGTTTGCTTTCCGACGATCCAATTACTGCAGCAAACGCCCAATACATAGGGAGGATTCACTCTTCAGTCCCACGTCACACTCTCCGTCGCACACAGGTGAAATTCACTTAAAAGTTGGTCAAAATTAAAATAAATATATTTATGTTTAAATATTGCTCTAATTGATAGGAAATAATATTTTTCATGAGTTTATTCTATTTTAATGGGTAAAGAATAAAGATTTATTTAATTACCACTTCCATACAAAAAAATAATATAATTTTGAATCTGCTTCAATATTTACGTATTCAATATATAATTTTGAGGATAAGACTTTACTTGTTTTTGAGGTAGTCGAGTTCCTTGGTCATTGCATTCACCCATCGAGTGAAAATTTACCAATTTTCTTCGGATAATTGGTATACTACTAGTATAATAGGAATCGACTGAAAATGGTTATTAATATTTTTATAATTTCATTTTGTTCAGTTGTCGCAACTATACGCAGCCAAATTTAGTACCATATAAAAGGTACTAAAATTTACTATTAAAATAATAAAAAAATACGGGTAAAGCGCGCTAAAGTATAAACATTTTTACTATAAATATAAAAATAATTTAATGAAATATCGCCTAAAGTTTAGAACGCCGTATCTTCGCAATCCTAATGAATGTTAACTATTTCATTATATTTTTGTAAAGACGTTTACCTGAAGGTATGGAATTAATAATGTTAGTTAATTAAGTTAATTAATGTTAGTTATTAATAATGTAAGTTATCCACTAAATAAATATCAAACGTGATTTAAAAATAATGCAAAATAATACTAGATCATTCCTTCAAGCAATGACTGTATTGTTGATCTTTATAAGTAATAAAATAAAGAGTGTCAAGCTTTTTACTAGCAACTAACAGATAGACAAAGAAATTCGAAAAGTAACTTTATTTTTTGAATATTGGCCATCAATCGTGTAAATTTCACCTGTGTGTGGCGGCGCGTTATTAACTGCAAAAATTTTTTCTGGACATTTATGCAATCCTTCACTATTAATAATATAGCCTAAATATTTAATACCTTTTTCAAAAATGCACATTTACTCTTTTGTAATTTTACCCCGCGTTACTTAACCGTTCAAATACTGTTTGCAACCGATTTAAATATTCCTCTTTATTCGAACCTGTGATACAAATATCGTCAAGAAAAACTGACACACCGTCAATTCTCACTAATAAATTTTCAAGAGCCCGTTGGAAAATTGCCGGCGCATTTGCTAACCCATACACTAAACGAGTATACATAAATAACCCTTTTGAAGTGTTAATCGTAGTTAGTTTTTGTGACTCTTTTGTTAGTTTAAATTGTGTATAGGCCTGACTACAATCTAGTTTAGTGAAACGTTCCCCACCTCCTAATTTAGCAAAAATTTCTTCAATCCTTGGCAATGGATATTGGTCTACAAAAATGTCATTATTAACGGTTATCGAGTAATCACCACAAATACTTATGCTACCATTTGGCTTAACTACTGGGACAATGGGCGCTGCATAATCAGAATAATTAATAGGCACCAAAATACCATTTTGAACTAATCTAGCTATTTACTTTATCTTTAATTGCAAATGGAAGAGGTCTTGCTTTATAAAATTTTGGCTTTGCCCCTTCTTTTGATTGTAATTTTACTTCAAATTAATTAAAACAACTCAATTCCTGTGTAAATAAATTATTAAAAATCTTTAATAACTTTTGTATAATATATCGGTGTCATTACAGCTACTTCCCGATATTTTATTATTTTCTGATACTAAACTTATATTACAATTAACCATGAAATCTCGTCCCAATAATGGTGGGCCCCCGTTTTTAATTATATAAAATGTGATTTTTCTTGTTTGATTTAAAGAGGTTACATTAACATTAATAGAACCCAGCGGAACGATTTTATGACCATTATAAAAACAAATTTTAATAAAACAATTTTCTAATGGTATTTTATGAAAAACAGTATTGTATAGTTTACTATCCGACATAACACTAGTACTCGATCCTGTGTCTAACTGTACTGTTAATTATTATTAAATTTTGTTACCTGTTATTACAGGTAACAAAATTGGATTATAGTTACCACACCTTAAACTAAAAAGTTGACACTTTTTACAATTTCCTTCACAACCGTCCAAATCTTTCGGCTCAGACTGCGTGTCCAACGGAATTTTATTAAGATTTATATTTTTAGCTGTACACATTTTTTTTAAGTGTCCCTTTTCATTACACTTTTGACACTTATAAAACCTATAACGACATTTTTCTGCCACGTGGTTCCTCAGGCCACACACCGCACATTGGCCAATATCTCGTCCGGTCGCAGTACTACTACCAGAACGCCTCACGCTCGTCCGGAACAACGGTTCTTCCGTAACGTTAACTTCTTTTCCACTGCTGCTTGCCATGATCCGCGACTTACGCGCGCAGGCCGTTTGCTGTGGTAACTCTAAGGTGTTTGCAAAAGTTAATTTTCTGGCATCTTGCTCGAAGAGACGATCACGCTCTGGTCCCAATAACGAATCGATCTCGTAAAATTGTGACTAAGGTCGGTCCGAACTCGCAGTATACCGCAAGCCCTCTTTACCTAGCTGCCCAGTCCTCAGTTTTCTCGCCTTCTCTTTGTACAGCACCGTAGAAATTATCTTTATCAGCAAAAGTTGATCTTCTTGGAGTAAATATTTTTAAAATTAAATTTTACTATATTCCACTGTTTCCACAATTTGCGGGTGTACTAAATTAATTAGTAGGCGGTACGCCTCATCCGACAAATGCGTCAATAACACGGCTCTTTTTTGATCTTCCGCTTGTACATTGTTAGGAGTCAGGAACTACTTTAGCTTACTTCCAAATATCTCCCACTCGTATTTTGGGTCAAATATGGAAATGTTTCCAATAAATGCAGACATTTTTTTTGCGTGTACTCGTCGCCATTGATATGTATGCGGATAAATAAGACAACGTTCTTTAGCAGTGGTCACTTTATTACTAATCGTAATTAGCGGTCACGGCTTAGGGGCGTGGCCGCATATACATCAGCTGAGACTCGGGAACTCTTCGATTTCTAATATAATATAAATAGTTCTATTATAAAAAGCCAATTACAAAGCCAGAACTCTGGAAAAGCTACTAGCAGAGCATAGTTGAATATTTGAAATATTGAATTGAAACGTTGAAATATTGAACTGAAATTTCATAAGGAAAAGTACTATAATATATATTTTTTTAATTGTGCTCAGACTCGAAAACTCTTTGATTTCTAACAGAATATAAATAGCTCTATTATAAAAAGCCTATATCAGAACTAGTCACTGTTTTGAAAATGCTAGCAGAGCATAGTAGAAAATGCGGTTTGTTGAAAAATATCAATTTAATTTGTCGAGACGAAAAAATAATTCATAAAATTATTAGTATTAACCTCAGAAGCAGGAACTCTTTATTTTTCAGCAGAATATAAAAAGATCATTTCAAACATTCAACTATGCTCTGCTGAAAGTTTTTTCAGAGTTCTGGTCTTTTTTCTAGCTAAATATCATAGAACATTTTATATTCTATTATATAATAAAATTAAGAGATGTCGTTTCTGAGCACGTTATTACTATTTAAAAAAAAATTATGTCAACAAATTAATTTGATATTTTTTAACAAATTGAATTTTCAATTATGCTCTGCTGGCAGTTTATTCCTAGTTCTGGTTTCGTAATTGGCTTTTTATAATAGAACTATTCATATTATGTGAGAAATCGAAGAGTTCCCGAGTCTCAGCACAATCAAAAAAATATAGTATTTTCTAGTATTTTTCCATATGATGAGTTTCAATAGACATTTTTCAATATTTCAAACATTCAACTATGCTCTGCTGAAAGTTTTTTCAGAGTTCTGGACTTTTTTCTAGCTAAATATCATAAGACTATTTATATTTTATTGTAAAATGAAGAGTTCTCGTTTCTGAGCAGGATATTATTATTTTTAAAAAATATTTTTACGTCTCAACAAATTCATTTGATATTTTTTAACAAATTGAATTTTCAGGTATGCTCTGCTGGCAGTTTATTTAGAGTTCTGGTTTTGTAATTGGCTTTTTATAATAGAACTATTCATATTATGTGAGAAATCGAAGAGTTCCCGAGTCTCAGCATAATCAAAAAAAAAATATCTAGTACTTTTCCATATGAAGAGTTTAAATAGACATTTTTCAATATTCCAAACATTCAACTATGCTCTGCTGAAAGTTTTTTCAGAGTACTGGTCTTTTTTCCAGCTTCAATCATAAAATTAAGAGTTCTCGCGTCTGAGTATATAATAATTTATTTATTTTTAAAATTACTTTACCTTTTGAACTATTTACAAAATGAACGTTCTTTTTTTTTGTTTAAATTTATCTTTTCTTCGTGAAATCAACAGAACTATTGATAAAAATGATCAGGAACTATTTTTCTCATCCCTATGTGTGCAGAACTCGCACCGATTTCTATTTGCAAAAAAATATCTGCTAAGGGAAGTTAGCAGATTATTTTTTAAATAACTTTTTCCGGAGTAAAAACGCCAGGACCATTTGTAAAATCTATCAGGATCTATAGAAATCAGCTGCATTCGAAGAGAACTCAATTTTATTTTTGATCTGCTGGACAATGCTCTGCTAAGTTCACAGACACTCAGGAATGCAGCTTTCACACAAAATAAAAAATGTAAATCTATCTAGTGGAGCTTAGAGATTAGAAAAAATAAACAAAAAACTGTTCTGCTTTATTATATTATATTAGGTAGATATAAACAAATTAAAATACGAAAACGCGTGGGAAATTGTGACACAGCCTCCCCGACGCCAGGTTAAATAGTAATTGTTTAAGTAATTTTATCAATATTGTTAAAGTTAATATTTACACAATACAGAAATAAAATGTTTATACAAGTGCTTTAACCGAATTTCATTACATATTATAATTATTCACGTATATATTAACTAGGTGACACATTTTTTTAATTATTGTATTTTTGTACTTCTTTCAGTGTAAGTGTCTTGAAAACTTATTGCTTATTAGATATTTCTTATGTAGCTATTATAATTATAGATATATGCTATTTAGAATATAGATATAAATTAGTACACTGAGCTTATGAAAAATATTATTAATAAATTACTTCATTGTCGATATATGTGGTTTGGCTAATTTGAAGTTGTTCTTACAGCATTTAAGATGATTAGGCTGGGGTTATTATTATGTATTTTTGCAAAGCTAACGACGTCATTAGAAGTGAGTCGTGTTGTCAACATCGATCAAGGACCAGTACGAGGGTACCGACCCCAGGACGAAGATTATTTTGTGTTTTATAGTATACCATACGCTACAGCACCTACTGGATCCAGTAAATTTAATGTAAATAATAACTATAATTTATTCATCTGTCATAAAAATAATTTCTTGTAATAACAATATCAGATATCATCATTATCTTATGTATCTATTGATTACATAAATTATTTCATATTTGTTTTGTTAAACATTCTAATTATTCTAATTTTGCAATATATAAGAATAAGTTTTAAAAATTATAATTTTTTTTACTTATTGATATTTTCAGTCACCACTTCTACCACCAACTTGGAATAAAACATTTGAAGCAGTTCAAAATTATGTGATATGTCCGCAAGGAGTGCGTATTAAAAATGGTGAAATTGTAAAAAAAGATCCTAAACTCAAAATTCAAGAAGACTGCTTATTTACCAACATATATGTGCCTGATACAAATAAAACTAGCTTACCTGTACTTGTATTTTTTCATGGAGGAGCGTATCAGTACAACTATGGCACTGTAAAAACTCCAATTAATTTGCTTAAGAGTAAAAAAGTAGTTATTGTAAATTTTAACTATCGTCTTGGACCACATGGTTTTCTGTGCTTAGGTACTAAAGACATACCCGGTAATGCGGCAATGAAAGATCAATTGGCTTTATTACGATGGGTTCAAAAAAATATTGCGAATTTTGGTGGGAATCCCAATGATGTAACAATAGATGGATGGAGTGCTGGAGCCTCATCTGTTGATCTCATGATGCTTTCGAAAGTAGCAAAAGGATTGTTTCATAAAGTCATCCCAGAAAGTGGAAATAATGTTGCCTCAGTTTGTGTCCAAAATGATCCCCTGGCAAATGCAAAGATGTTTGCAAGACAATTAGGTTTTGTTGATGTCGATGACTTAGACAAGTTAGAAGCTTTTTACAAAAATGCCACATATGACATGCTTTTTTCCATCGATGTCTCCCATAGACCTGACGCTTCAACAGTGTTCGCGCCTTGTGTTGAACGTGATGTTGGACAAGAAATATTTCTCGATGATTATCCCATTAATATTTTAAAAAGTGGCAATTTTTCAAAACTACCTATGCTATATGGTATTACTAATATGGAAGGCCTTTATCGTTTAGATGATTTTAATTCGTTTAAAGATAAGATGAATCAAAATTTTACTGAATTTCTTCCTGTTGATTTGAAATTTAAAGATGAAGAAGACCGAAAAGAAGTAGAAAATGAAATTAAAAAATTCTATTTCAATAATACGCCTGTAGATGAAAAAAACATTTTAGGTTATATAAAATATAATTCAGACGTTATGTTTGCTGTGGGAACAGCAATATCGGCGGAATTGCAAGTAGCAGCTGGCAACCACCAAGTATATTTATATGAATACGTATTTGTCGATAAAAATGAACCCTTTATTAATTTTACACAAACCCGCGGTGCCGGACATAGTGCAGGAAATAAAGCGATCATGGATTCAGGAGATGAAAGTACTCTATCAGAAGAGTTCAAAAGTATGAAAAAAGTTATGAGAGACTTGTGGCTTAATTTTATTACTACTGGGTAAGAAATCGAAATTGTACACTCGTATTAATGTGTTTTAAGTATATAGAAGAGAATCTTGACAAATCAATCTTGTTACTTTATTGTCTATTTTACTAAATTATTATGTATATTATACATATTAAAAAATAATGGGGGAAATATTTAAATTTTAACATATCTTTCCAACAGTCTTTCAACTGATAATAGTCTCTAGCAAAAGGCAAAATTGAAAATTCAAAGATTCACTGTTCCTTTTTTTAATTGATATATTAGCTTAAGATCAAATATCATTTTTTTTTTCAGAAACCCAGTATTACCTTGTTCTCCATATCCAAAGTGGCCTACAGTGACCCAAGAGGGTCTTAATTATATGGTATTAAATAGTACATTATCTGTAAAACATAATTTCCAAAAAGAGAGTTTAAAAACATGGCACAAAATTTACAAGAGTCATTATAAACATCCCATTGCTCCTCAAAGTAAACCTTAAAAGGTAAATTTACCTCAAAATTCAACCGTGCATTTTTAATTGCAACTATTAAGACTAAGGAATGTATTCCTTAAATAATAATCGTTTCAAACTAAGATAATCTCATAATGTTATGTAAATGCTATGTATATTGTATGCAATTTGAATTTAAATAAATTTTATTTTAAAATATTTACTATGTTTTCTTTATCATTTCTTTATTTATGTCATCATTATTACCATCATCAGGGTCCTAACATTCGCTGTTCGATCTGCAAAATGTCTTTTCGTTTCGTTATCAGACACTTTGCGTATGTCTTGACACTTTATGAATGTACATTATTCTGTATGTGGTATTTTTTTTATAATTAAATTGACTTGGCACTAGGTTCACTATTTAAATTATGAATATGAAAAAAAATCTAATGAAATATTATGTTTGTTCTGTATATTAATAGACTTAATTTTTTTATGGAAAAGACAAGGCAAACGAGCGTTCGGGTTACGTGATGGTAAGTGATCATCGCCGCCCACAACCCCGTGCAACACCAGATGAGCTACAGGTGCGTTGCCGACCTTTAAGGTGGAGATAGACGCGCTTTTTGAAGGTACCTATGTCATATCGACCTGGAAACACTGCCGTGGGTAGGCCATTCCACTGTTCCGTGGTGGGTGGAAGGGAGTTCCTACGAAACCGCATAGTGGTGAAGTGCCACGTAACCAGGTGGTGTGGATGATATTTACGATTATACTGTGCGGTTAGAAAATTCGGCGGCAGGTAACAGGTCAAAATGCGGTAGAGAATGAACAGCGAGGAGACATCTCTACGCAAAGCCAAAGTGTGAAACCTTTCACAGATAATTACGTTCCCAATTATTCGAACGGCTCTACGTTGTATGCGACCAAATGGTTGAAGCTGATACTGGGGTGCACCAGCCCAGAGACGGGAATAGTACTTCATATGAGGTTGAATCTGGGCCCTATATAGGGCCAATCAGTGTTTTGGCGTGAAGTAATATCTCGCTCTGCTAATGACCCCCAGCTTCTTCGAGGCCAACTTGGCCTTGCTTTCCAGATGATCGCGATACTAGCAGTCACTCGAAACATTAAGGCCAAATATACTGGGCGCGGCTATAAGAGGAGTATAAGTGTAAGTTTTGCAAGATTGATTTTGGCGATACGACAAATGGGGATTTTTTAGTGGTTAGCGCGCAAACTTGTGTCTTCAGGGGGATGAATTGAACCAAGTTCCTTTCATCCCTGTAGTGTTCTTTATTATTTAGTGGATACTATTTTAATAAAATAACATTTATATTTATTGCTATTTATTTATAAAAACGACTATCTAATACAAGCATTCAATAACGACTGAGCTAGCCGGGCGTGGACGTAGAACAAAATGTTGAATCAACTAATGTGTGTCCCTACTCGAGGAGATGAAATATTTACTTAAATTTATATTTCCATTTCTTCGCTCTGGTGTCGACGTTAAGCGCGGCGTTGAGTTCTGCCACTCAACACGCAATGCTTCCAGAATTCGGCAGAAAGTGGGGAACGGAGTCTTAACACTAGGTTCCCTCTGCCTACCCTGCTGTGTGCGGGATACAGCGTGAAGCTGATTTTTTTTTAATTTTTTTAATAATCAAAGCACACAACAGATGCACAAGCAGATACACATGTTTATAATAGTAAGCAGTTTAGTCGAACTATGTTATTCGTAACTTGAAACTATCTTACATTCAAGGTACACAATATCTACTTGTTATTCTTTTTAATATGGTTGACATACATGCTAAGTAATATAATAATTATTATATAAAAATATTATTATATTCTATGCGAATGTAATATAATTTATATAAATTAGCACTCATACAAAGTTAAGTTTAAGTTAAAGTTTTATATTTAACATTGAACAATTACTTATAATATAAATTTGCGTACATAAATAATATATTATAAATATTACACAAATCCAGTACGACTTGTACTGGATTTGTGTAATATTTATAATTCCTTTCGGTCCTCTTAAATAGATTTATTGACCATTTTTAATTATAGAAATATAAAACAGGGTACAATATAAATTGGTATGAATAGTTGTAGACTCTTAAGCTGTTCGTAATAAAATAATTAAATAAATTACTATTTACTTTTATAAATTTATTTAGGCAATTAGGTAATAATTAATTTATGAGATAACAATTTACATATAATATTCCATTAACATAAACAAATTTATGCTTAAAATACTTGTCAGTTTTAAATTTGTTTTCAACTTATTTCATCAAAAAAAATTGTACCGCGCGTTTAATATTTTGCCCACTATGCGTAACTTTAATAATTGATTCAACACTCGGTATTTTTACACTAGGTATATTCTTATGACTATTATCAAAAAAAAAAAAAAATTATATAACAATCATTATCGGTAGTACAAGAATTATTAAATGAGACGTCATCATTAAGTACATATGAGGGTTTTAACCTATCTATAAAATATTCGTTTGCCTATTCGGTAAAGAAATTTTGAAAAGTTTCAGTGATCTCTCTAATACTTCGTATGGCCCTGAATATGAAGGGTTTTGATGAGCAACGATTTACTTTGTCCCTAACAAAACAAATTTAGAATTATTTAGGTCGGGGTGTACAAATAAATTATTTTGTGTACTATCTTCCTGAGATGTTGGTTTAATTTTCTTAATACTATCTCTAATTTTCTCTACATATTCCGCGTCAGTATAGCTATGAACTACGTTACCGCCGTTAGTACTATTTGAGAGGCACTTATACCGTTGTCTTTTTTAGGCACCATACGTATCCCAAATAAAACAGTAGGTAAATGCTCTACCCAAGTACTGCCTATTTGAACTAATTTAGCTTTAATGCTGTTTTCAATGTCCTGTGCCAACGCTCAATAATCTCATTACTTTGAGGGTGGTACGGGGTTGTTCTAAGTTTCGTAACACCTAAATATCTTAACAATGAATTAAATAATCTACTTTCAATTTCAATTCAAATTGGGAACCCTGATCGGTACTTACCTTGATCGGAGTACCAAAACGTACTATCCATCCTTCGTACAAAATTTTGACTTCTGTATTAGATGATATATCCTTCAATGGAAATGCCTCCGCCCATTTTGTGCGCGGTCTATTGTTAGTAAGTACCTATATTCTTCCGATGAAGTAGGAAGAGGACCTACTATAATAATAATAATAATAAAACTCTTTATTTCACACCAAAATAAAACTACAATACAAGAGCTTATAAAATAAAATGTGAAAAGGCGACCTTATCACTAAAAGTGATCTCTTCCAGGCAACCGAATTGTAGGAATATATCGAGAGCAGCGGGCGTAGTGCGGTGGAAAAATTATTATGACGATACACGGAAACAGAAACATATATAATTATACTACTATGTCCATATGTATATGATCAAAACGGTTTGCCGGTTGAAATTAGCCAAATTTAGAAACCGTATATCGCGTTATTTTACTTTTTTGACAATGAATACAGGTTTTGACCCATAGACTTACGTCTCTATTCATAATCGACCAGAAATATCGATCGCCTACTAAACGTCGCGACGCTTTTACACCTGGATGGTTTAAATTATACAAAATATCAAAAATATTTTTGCAATTTTTTTTTTGGTAAGTATGGTCTCATATGACTCGTAGAAGTCTCAGAATAAATCATCTCCTCAGAACCTGGTAAACATACCTTTCTAAGCTTTACATTGCTGGTTGTTGACTTTATTAATAATAATAACTCATTATCATTTGGGAATGTGACTGTCTCTATACGCGATAAACTGTCCGCAACGCTATTTTTACTACCCTCTACATGTCTTATATCCGTTGAATATTCACTAATAAACATTAAATGTCTAATGCGTCGCGGTGTCTCTTTTTCATTTGACTTTTTACTAAATGCGTAAACTAATGGTTTATGGTCCGTTAAAATTGTAAAACTACGTCTTTCTAACATATATTTAAAATGTTGGACAGCTTGATAGATGGGAAGCAATTCACGATCATAAGTACTATCTATATATACGTTCTGTTTCAGACATGCGTTTCGAAAAATAAGCTAAAGGTTTCCATGTGCCTTGGACTTTAGTCTGTAGCACTGCGCCTACGCAATCATTCGACGCGTCACACATAAAACATAAAGGAGCGTTTTCACTTGGGTACGTTAACAACGCTGCCTCTTGTAAACTTTTTTTATATTGTAAAAATGCGTTTTCCGAGCAATCGTCCCACACTATTGGTGATAGATCCTTTTTCTTAGAACCGTGCAAAAACTTGTTTAATTCGTTCTGATGTTGAGCCGCTTTTGGTAAATATGTTCTATAAAAATTAAGCATTCCAAGAAATTTACGTAATTTATCGACTGTTTCCGGTTTTGGATAATATTATACAATAGCGTTAACTTTATTTTGTAACGGTAAAATTCCGTCATTAGAAATGTCAAATCCTTAAAATTCTGTTTTCTTTTGACCAAACACGCATTTCGATAAATTTATGTGTTACCAAATTCATCAAATCATTTTAATACAGCTTCTGAGTGTTTTTTATGTTCTGATTCGGTTTTACTAGCTATGCAAATGTCATCAATATAACAAAAAATAAATTCAGAACCGTATGTAACTTGTCCTTTTGAATCGACTACTTTTATGTCATGCAGTACAAAATTTATCATAAAACGTTGAAATGTTTGTGTACTATTACGAAGACCAAAAGGCATGCGTGTGAATTCCATTAAAGCCCATGGTAAAATTACAGTAGTCTTTTCTATATCCTCAGAATTCATAGGAATATTATGGTAAGCTCTACATAGATCTAGTCTACTAAATATTTCTTTGTCAGCTAACATATACGTTACATCTTGGTATCGGGTAACGATCCGGTTTCGTTATGGCGTTAAGCGCCCTATAATCTCCGCAAGGTCATAATTGACCCCCAGCCTTAGGAACTACGTATAAAGCACTCGACCGTGCTTCCTTAGATGGTCGACAGACCCATCTCTTGCATTATTGTAAACACTTCTTTTACTTTTTTATACTGGTCCGGTGGTAGCGGTCGCGCGCGCGTTGACACCGAACGGCCAGTAATTTCAATAAAATGCGTTACCGAATGAGGAGAATTTATCTTAAAATTTACGGTTTTAGGAATGTCAGAATATTTCAATAAAAGCTCACTATAAGGATGGTTTGCCTGCATAGTACTTAACGATGATTCATCAAAATTCACAAGCGATCCTATAACATGCAAGCTTGTTATTTAATCAACTAATTTACGACCAGATAAATCTACCAATAATTTATGATGCTTAATAAAATCCGCACCGATAATTGGTTGTTTTACATCCGCTATTATAAAATTCCATTTGTATGGTCACCTTAATTTTAAATTTAATACAAGCGTTTTAATACCATATGTATTTATATAGCTGTTTGTTGCAAAAAGTATATACTTAGACAATGGTAAATTACATGTTCAAACTAACTGTTTTTATACGGTAAAACTGTACACATTAGCGCCTGTATCTATCAAAAATTAACAATAAGACAACAATAAGACGGTTATTAATGAACTAAGTACAGTTTCCCGTTGCTGACTGCACTTCTACTGGTTTTCCGACTGCGTCCTTGCTGCCAATCTCGAACCATTCCAAGTGCATGGAGCCACACATATGAGCCTTTTTACGGTATTATTTATGACTAGGTTCCCTCTGCCTACCCTGCTGTGTGCGGGATACAGCGTGAAGCTAATTTAATTTTAATTTTTTATATATAAATAATAGCATAATCAGTCGAGGCTATTAGGAGTGCGCCTTCCTCTGGAGCTGGACCTGTCCCTAGTGGATGTCTGTAATTATTTTTGATGCTATATCGCGGTCTTGAACGTGAATTGTTTGACTGCATCTCATCCAGTCTCGTATTTAGACGTGCAATTTCTGCCACTAAAGATGCAACCGGTATCGGTACCGATATTTTGAACTACTTCTGTTATTTGCAATGGCCGAATATTCTCGGCTGTTAGATTGGGTGGATCTCGATCCGATTACGTTTGCATCACTTCTGGCGTACCCCAGGGCTCACACTTAGGACCACTGCTATATAATCTATATCTTTTTGACATAAGAGATTGTTTTAAGCATTCAAAGTTTTCAATGTTTGCAGATGATAAGAAAGTGTACATGAGAGTGAATAGTATTGCAGACTGCTTATTGATCCAGAGTGACTTAGACAGGTTAAG